>JAGXCT010037104.1:0-123338 GCA_022495035.1 Philopotamus ludificatus | reverse complement strand
GATATTTGGTGCGAAAAAACATCATGCAAAACCTTTTTAGCCGTGACGGTGTTTTATCCCGAAGAAGACGCCTTATCGTCGATATGCGTCGGATTATACGAATTAATAGACGAAGGTGTTTACAACGATAATATACGCGATAGATTAGTCGAGGTATTGAACAATTGGAAGATAGATAAGAGTAAGGTAATAGCGGTGCTTACCGATAACGGCGAGGACATCGTCGACGCGGTCGTCAGACATTTCGGAAAAAGTAAACACATCCGCTGCTTCAAAGATAACCTAAAATTGATTAAAAATTGTGCGTTAAATCATTCGTCGATTATCGCTTTATTAGAAAAAATACGGGCGATCGTTAAATGGGTACAGAGTAATGAATTTATTAGCTTTGAATTAAATCAACGGCAATTACTATACGGGGACGCTGAAATGCAATTAAAAAAATTAGTGTTAGACGACGATGATAATCTATTCTCTATCTGTTCCATGTTAAAACAATTCTTAGATCTATCGTTTTTACTGAATGACCTGTTGATGAGTAAACGTAGATGCCCGCCGATGCCTAGTGCAATCGATATAGATATTATTAAAGAGCTACTGGTATTGCTGAAGCCGTTGGAATCTATGACTACGGAGATTAGTGGGGATTCGTTTATGGCCGCTTCAAAAATCGTTCCGTTGATTAACTGTGTATGTGTGCATTACAGCGAATTAAATATCACAACTGAGGTCGTCAATACTATAAGGATTAGATTATTGAACGAAATGCAAAAGAGGTTTAATCAATCGGACGTATGTCCTGTGCTGGCTCTGGCGACCATATTAGATCCAAGATTTAAAAATATTCATTTTAGTGATGCGCATTTAACTGCTCGTGCCCGTAAAGTCATAATTCAAAATATTCAAAATTATTCGGCGGATATTACCGATGTTGACGATTATGACTTTTGGAGTCACCATAAGAATTTAATTCAGGATAAAAATTCTCAAAAAACGAATCAGTCGTCGAATAAGATACAAGACGAACTGTCAATGTATTTAGATATTCCCGTGTCGCCGCTCTTATCTGATCCCAAGTCGCAGTGGGACGAGATGAAATCGCTCTTTCCCGGACTGTATAAGGAAGCGTTGAAATATTTTACGATTCCAGCGAGTTTGACGCGTGTAAAAAATATATTGCTCACCGATGATGCGGAGAACTCGAAAATTCAAACAAAACAAATGATGAAATATGCTTTTCTCGCCAGTTGTAAAATTAACGATTGGTTTTAATTCATTTGAATAGTAGATAATCGAATATATCTATAAATGTGGAATTAAGCATGTAAAATTATAAATACAGTCAACCCTCCTATAACGCCAAGTTTGTTAACGTATACGTGTTATATTAACATTTTGTTGTCAAACGTTGACCTTTATTTTGCTCATTAATGTAATATATATTTAGAAAATATATATTTTGACTTTAAAAATTTTGGCAAAGGATTTAGAGGGAGCGTTATAGAAGGGCTGACTGTAAATTATAAAATTGTGTATAAATTTAAGTTGATATATTTTTTTATATTAATCCTAATATACATATGTATACATTATGTACATAAAAAAATATATTTATTATTAACATGACTTGAATTTATATATTTACCAATTTAACACTATATAACGCATTATTTTCGAATAAAATATAATTATTCATTTGTTCGTCGATTTTTTTGTTCATTTTATTTATTTTTACAGTACAGTACAGTTTTGCTCATAAAAATTAATAAACGCAATTATTAATATCAATACATAGTATTTGAATATCAAAAATAACACCTACAGCAACTACAAGATGTCATGGTTAGTTAATAATTATTTTCTCAACGTTATTCACAAAATTTATATTTAAAAAATCGAAAAATTACATATTGCGTCATTCTCATCTCTTTTCACGAAGAGAGTAGTTTGTAAGGACTTATATTTATTTTTCATCTCGTCTAAAATCTTGCCACTTCCAGTTTCCACTGATTACATTAACCACTCAAATACTAAACCACGAGATTTTACTTACTATCTACATCCACACATATTTATATAGTACGACGTTGATATAAAAATAAATACATATTAAATGAGCAAAAATACATTAATATAAATTAAATAAATATTTAAATCAAGTCAAGTACACGAAATCTTTCGAATCAATCATTTATGTCAATCTTCCATTTACCTTATTTCGAGGAAAAACATGAATTCAATATTATAGAAATTAAAATCGAGTTAAACGAAAATAATCTGTGACGTAAATATAAATAAGTAACGTGTACTCTCTCTTACGGTTCCGAAGCCCTAGGGGGCCCTTAGATGTTCTACCGAACTAGATTCAGACAATCGAACATTAAATAAGAAAAGAAAATAGCAACTGATTGTGATTTTGTCTCAGTGAAAATATAATATTGGATTGAGAAAGGATTTGATCAAAAATTAATCACATCTAGAAATTTTGCAAGGATTTGATTAAAAATATAATCAACGAATCTTACAATAATGCACCTGGGTGGTTAAAATTGATATCACTTTGTATGGAGATTTATGTTAATACATCTAGAATTAGATTGATCTTTATTATCCGAAAGCGATACTATTTTACTTTATTCTTTGTTAACGTTATATGCCACGAATTACGTGATTTCGATCTACTCGATAATCGAATCAAATCACGAAACCAATTTAGCGCGGAAATCGAGGGATTTCAGGGCGTATTCAGAAATCATCAACAGGAAAATCAATAACAATTTTCAAATCAATTTCATAATAAAAATATTCATTTCATGATAAGTGAAATTTCCAATCCTTTTTTTAGCAGTTTCGAATTCTTCTTCGTTGCCATTAGGTCGTATTAGGTCGCCGAGAATAAAATTTTGTAATATTTTGTAATTTTTTGGTTTTTGTTAGAAAGCTGCCACACATATTTCCTCTTTCTAAATCATTTTGCGCTCCAAAAAATATTAAACATATTTTTTTTATAATTTTTGTAAAAATATTAAATCTTACGTGGAAATACAGCATCATACAGCTTGTAACATTGGCAGTAGATAGTATCGAATTGGTTTGAAAAATTTCATTCTCGTAACTTTGACCTAACGAATGTGCCGCGTGATCAGTCAGAATCAATGGTGAATAAAGTCGCATTGAAAGTCGCATTTGAGTCAGATTTATCTCAGTGTGCACATGAATTATCGTTGATGTTTGGTGTTAGCAAGGATTATTCACTCACTGATATCCGTAAAGTGAAAAAAATTGTGACGGTTATGCCACAGAGGGTGAGAAAAATTCTCGTTCTTTAATTTGAATATTTATTTATTTATTGTTTATTGTTTACGATGAACAATAAATGAATATGTATCATATTAATGAGTGACATAATATGTCCCTAGCGGGATCAAGTGGCATCATCTCCTCCAACAAAATGATCATCAGCGTCACTGTCAAGACGGCCAACTTCTTTCTCTCTGCCCTCGGCGATCGTAACATTAAGACGTTCCCGCATTTCGCAAGATGTAGTCGCCATCTTGTTGCGCTACACATGGATGGCGCCATGACGACTTTGGATATATTATATTATCTTCCCCATGGCAAACCCCATCGACTAACTAATTATCAGACAAGCTAATCACTACAATCGCTGACGTTCACATCGCCACAGTCTGATACGCTGCCACATGGACCCTCAGCCAGCATCTCATCGGGATCGTTAGAGGAGTATTCCTCTGCTGATACTCTTGGAACTAGACAGCCACGAGTGTCGCCATTCCCAGATATCACCAAGCAGATAGTACCAGGGGCTGCATTCTCTGCTTAGTGATCTACATGAACTAAGTGAAAAGCAGAGAACGTTTCGAAGATTGCATGATGTTGCTTTATCATCACAAAAATTTAATACGATAACCGTAAATGTTCATCATAGAGATTGGACAAGAATAAGGACCAAAATACAGCATAAAGCGCGATATTCATTTAAAAAAATCCGATGGTGAGTGTTTCGTGGTCTAAAGCAGATGTACTTCATAATGATTTTATAAAACTTCTCTGATCGGTTTCCGTAAAAGTATGCTGTAAGCATCTGAATCAAATGATTCAAAAACTTAACAAAAACAGCCTGGCTTGGTCAACCGATCGACTTTCCAGTCACACATAAATCCCGAAGTTGGAGTTAGAAGTTATTCATCATCCACTGTGTTCACCGGATCTTGGGTCTTATTGACTACCTCCTATTCCAGAATTTGAATAACATTTTTATTGGAAAACGGGTTTTTTAAGATTTCATTGTCTCTCGATTACCAGTCTTTTACACCCCCTGATTGAAGAAGCTACCCCTAAAATAGCAAAAGTGTATTGACAATTTGAGTGCATACTTGGATGAATAAATGTATCCCTTATATTTATAAAAAAATAACAAACATGGTTTTTTCCACAAATTTTAATAACTGGGTGAACTCATAGTCCTAGAAAATGCCTAAGTTATTAGGATAATAATGTAATTTATAGATATATCTTTTGAGAGTTTTGCAAAACTTATCTATCGCACAATCATGCTATGTCATAACAATATTAACATTTTTTTCTATGATCTAGTTATTTTTGTATTTTTTCTCCGTTTCTCTTCGTTATATTTTTTTATGAATATCTAATTTTTAATGTTATAATATAAATTGTATATCCTTTTATACAAACACTGAATAATCTTGACGATAATTTATAAATCCTCAATGGCATTCCGTTAAAAAAGGTTGAAAGACTTGCTTAATTAAATGACAGTTCAAATATAGGCTCAATCGAATTCACTGCAAACGGTTCTTTATCCATGCTTTGTTAATGATGATTGGGTAAATATTGCTTCAGTCTTAGCAGATGTTCTACGATAACAATTGAATCTCATCCGGCATGAATCTTATTACAATATATATGAAGTTAGACAAAAAACATCACATTTTTTAAAAATCTTTTCTTTATTCATTAATAATAATCAAAATAATCCCATTAGATACGCCATATCTTATGCTAGCGCCTTTGATTTTAATATTTTTTGAGGGATAGGAAAACGTAACAGGAAAATACGGAGGCTGTGGTATCATAACCGTGTTGTTTTTAGCCAAAACATATTTTCACAAGTAAAAAATCGCCGCGCACAATAAAACACGTGAAACCTTTTCGGCAGCCAATAATATATCCAATATGGCTATCAATGTCAAGATATGTCAGCGATAAATGTACCAACACTACAAAAAAGTAAAAGTTGAATATATGACGCATATTATTTTCGTTGATCAATTATGTCAGTTTTGTAATTCGCCGTTTACAAGATCTTAATATTTTCCTGTATTTTAAATAAAATTATACCCTTGCAAGGTCTGGTGAATAAAACCCATTAGGGCCTGACTATCAAATAATGTAAATAAACCAAATTATCGATCGTAGATAAAGATGGGTTGAGACCCGTTGAATCTGATACAACGCGGACACTGTATTTTCAATTATGACGTAATTGGGGTAAGAATTTTGATTATTATTGCACATTCTACCCAAGGACCAAGAACTTCTGGTCTCTGCAAAATACTTTAAAATTAAATATTATACAATGGCGAAAGTCTGAAGGAGATAGCCAACGATGCTACTAAAATTATTACTGAAATTTGAGCGTGGACTGGACCTTTTTCAATTTTGGTTTAAAATATTTTAATTGGGGAGACAAAATCTAAACAACGTCGTATTATTCATAAAGCGATACTTGCTACTATTTTTTCCATAATTTTGGCGATTTTCGGTAAGCTAGAAAAATTATAGACCTCCCGTTCCGGTGAAGTTGCGAATATTGTGGAACCACGACAGTTTATTTTTTCCCAACCACCTTCCACTTTTCTCACCATGATGGTCTACAGAAAGTGATACTTTTTTGGTTCAATTTTACGGGTAACTATATTGTTCGTATTCTACTTTCAACTTTTTATTATCTTTTCAGATCTATGGAGCGCATCTTAAGAAAAAAGCTTACTGAACGACGATATATTAAAAAGGTACTTCAAAAACTAATTATTAATAAAATCCCTTTGATTTTAACACATTGCCAATGGGTCGAATTACGAACAAACATTGCCGAAATTTGGTGAAACGTCGTTCTTTACAAAAAAGAATCATAACTCTCTTAGTAATCAAGGTATTGAGCCGAAAATTAAATTACTAGAACTTCAACATTTACGTCGTTGCAACGTAATCAAACTTTTTGGAAACGTTCCTAATTGTTTTTTTATGAAACATGGTTTTTTAAATGTTTATTAGCTGTTAGGTTAAGTTGGTTAGGTTAGGTTAGGTTAGATTAGGTTAGGTTAGGGTAGGTTAGGTTAGGTTTGGTTAGGTTAGGTTAGTCAGGTTAGGCTGTTACTCACGACAGCTGTTTTTAGAGCTCCGAACGATGAGGAACGTCATAAATATAAGATAACAATTACAATATGACATTAGAAAGAATGTATCAATCAAAAATACCTAAGTATCCTACCGATTAGAAGATATTTTAATAGATACAGCAGATCAAAGCGCATAGTAACAGCGTAATAAATAAATAGTATGTTTATTTCGCAGTAATTGTCGACAATTAATCAACTGTCGACATAAGACGGCAATTTCTAAACACACTCCTTATAAAAGGGCATTAAAAATAAATTGTTTTTATATGTACTTGCCGCATTTGCCCAAAATCTCCTTAAGGTCTTTTTTGTATTATATGCTACAGCTAGCAAATATCCATTAAAAAATATTTAAAAAAAAAAACGCGTAGTGTCGGCTAGCGTGTGATGTGCGCGCCCCGGACATACACAAAAACGATTTTGACGTAGAATTCACGTCCCCCGTAGGCAATGAGTTAAAAAATATGAATGAAGAGATGTCACAAAGGTACTTTAAATACCCTAAACCGGATGATGTAATCTTATTTTTTTTATGTTTTCATGATGGTGCTGAAGATTGTTGTCTTCGGCAAGGTTGCGACTGGTTACAAGAGACGGGTCCGGCGCGCGCGCGCGTTCGTTTTTATGCTCGGTGGTGTGCGAAATCCCCCCAAACCCACCGAAAGGTTTCGTACCCCTGGCTCGTCTCCCACTTTTCCCTGAGCAGGGAGAGAGCCGCGATTCGTAGTGGAGCGCGCGTGGCGGCCGCCCGCACTCACCGGCGCCATGCAGCGCGGCGACACGTGCAACACCGACACGTGCGAAGAGGCGTGCGACGCAACACAGGTGCCGCCCCAGCCACCGCTGGAGAATCCGCCGCCGACAGCAGGCGACGAGCAGCATGCAACAGAACAAGGTCAGCAATGCAACTTTACAAAACTTTTAAACTAAACTTCCCATCGTAACTTTTTCGCGTCAAAATCGAATCATAGCTACGCCTATTCATTTCAAAATGCATATTTGACTATAAAAATAATTTAATATAAGCATTTTCTTCGGGTATTTTAATTTTTACACGCAGTTGCGGCATAAAATTCAAATAAAACCGAACATTAAAACGTAATTAATCATTCCCGAATTTTATTTTAGAACGATTATTGATTCTATCCGTTTAGAAATTCATTATAGTTGAGAAATAATATATTTCACCGCATATTAATATTATATCAATGCGTTATTATGCAAATAATATCGATACGAAGTGATAACGTTATCGGGAATAAATATCAATTATATATGAAGCAGAATGTATCACACAACTAAAATTTGCATAGGAAAATTACATTTTATACGAACGAATTAATGATTATTTGCGAAAAAAAAATAGCAATGTAAAGAAAAGCCTTTCTATAAATAGCAATCGGGTCGCAAAAAAGCGCTAATTGGGTATCGTCGTATTCGGAATTAGTCGATGTTTTATTTGATATATATATGTATCGGTATTTATTCGAAGAAATTTTCATTTTATTGATTTGCGATTCCAGATTCAACGTTTATTTATCTGATCCGTATATACACATTTTTCATTTTTATTAACGCCGACTGTTTAAAATGGTATTCGTCAATGTCTCATAATTGATTTCGCAGACCAAATTGTTGAACAAAAGTTGCCACCGCTTTTATCGCCGACTTTGCATAATTGAAACCAATCCATTTGCATGTTATTGAATAATTCAATTAAACTTTGCGAGAAAAACAAAATCTGCTTAACGTTATCAGATTACGCGCTCTCGCACATACTCACCCTTGATTTATTGCTCTCGTATGTAGAATATAATTCGATCTGCGCGATTTTCCGCTCACTATGCGGTAAATATCTAGTCATCGAGGAATTATTGCTTTCTACTTGAACGATTACTACAGTTGCTATTAATACGCGGAGCTCCTTTGCCGTGCGACGGAAAGTGGAACGATTTTCGCGGATCACCGAGCCGACACTCATGAATAAGCTTTTTCCTCTATCTGTGTACTTCACACGAGTATTTTTTTTTCCGTGTCATATGAGTTTTTGACAGTTTTTGTAATTCGAAAGTATCGGATGAGTGCGTAAGCGGCCGTGAAATACTAGAAAATATAATTTATGGCGTCGGATGTATGAATTACACATGCACTATGTGTTTACGAGAGAGATTAGGAAGCCGTAGACATACGATCTAATGCCTCATATTATATTAAATATATTTGAAATAAAAATAAATATGAATGGCGGCGCATACGTCAATCAATTCGAAGGATTACGTGATTATTTTATATAAGGTTTCTTTGATTACCGAAGATACATATGCGAATAGAGGTATTAATATATCAAAGCAATAAATTAAAATGTACTAAAAATTGGATAAAAAATTAAATTTGCGATAATAATGTCGGAAAATTCTCTCTATAATCGTAAGAGTATCATGAAATTTTTTGATAGAATATAAAATTCGTAAAAAATACTGATAGGTTTTTATTGTGTGGACTCCATGGCCCCGAAAAGGTAATAATCGGATAAAGCAAAGTCTAAAGAGTATGGAGGATATGGTAAAATCTCTCAGTTTAACTCCCCAATTCTTTGTCTCGCAACAAAGAAGTGTATAAATCAGACAGCGTTCAAGACTCATTTTAATTTATTTTAGATGCGCTTTATTTGGAACTTCCGAGAATAGGATTTAATCGTAATGAGGATTTTTATCCATGCCTATAGAATTGATTTAAGAATGCCCCTATTTAAATCACGGAAACTAGAATTTAAATAGGAGCACTGTTATAATCTAACACAGTGTTAAACAAAGCCTCTAAACAAAAATCAAGACTTTTTTCGCCCTAGTTAGAAAATATAAATATGAACTTACTTCCAACACCGATTAAAATAATATGCCAATTTTTTCTTTGATCTTTTATCCAAGGATTTGAAACTAGATTTTTTTTGCTTTTCATCAAAAAATTAATCATTGGATGTTATATTTTAATTGATATTTATTAAAAGGGTGAGAGTGAATTCAGAGGGTAAATATGGACGACTGATTCCAAATTTACCTTGGGATAATTGACTTAAAATAGATTTTGGAAGTCGAGGATTGTGAGTAATCAGAAGGATATTTGGGATATGCTAGAATATGAAGAGTTTATATTTTTAAATGGAATTAAACAAAGATATCACAAGAGTTTTAATATATTTAGTTAAAAGTAGGATTTTAAGATCTTTTCGCGTATATCAGCATTCTGGATAAACCACGCGGCGTTGGCCATTTGTCTGAGTAATATGTTAATTTTAAGTTGGATTTTAAAAATAAGATGTGGCGAGGCGAAACCCCAGATTGGGGAGGCGTATAGGATTTGTGCGAGGATAACTGAAATGAACGTAATTTTTTTAAGGGATTATTTACTTTTTTTACTTATTAACGGGCGAATAGCCTTTTTATAGTGCGATGATTACGAATATTACCCTGAGGTACTTCGCTTCGATTTTCTACGATATGTGTAAATTCTATTTACATATTTATGTAAAGATTTAGATTTAAAAGCAGAACGTGTGTCGGCATAAGATTGCTGTATCACCAACATAACATAAAGCTATTATAGTCTGCTTATTGCTAGGAATCGGGATGTCGTTAGTGAAAATTGTAAACAGAAGTAGTGAAAGAAGCGAGCTTTGTGGAACACTATGGAATTTTATTGAAATAACTTGAATAACATACATGTAATAAATCATTCATTCGTCATTGTTATCACTAATAATTCTATATGTTGGACTTTTTTCGAGATCGGTTGTAAATGTTTATAATTTCGGCAAATTCTGAATTAAATTTTTTTAAGATTCCATATCAGTCGACCTAATTTCTCCTTGAATTTTTATATTATGTAGTGAGAATCGCTTCTTTAAATTTTAAAACCATCCTCAAATAACAGGAAAATTGTGATTGTTGATCTTCAGATTCGGATTGTTCAGTTTTTTTTAATTATCATACATTTTTAGAGCTATCTTTTGAATAATGTTTCTGTCTATAGGTATATTTTAGTCATTGCTGACTTCTATCCTTATCATAAAGTGAGCTTTCCATCTGTTCTTGAGCGTGTAATTGAGCGTCTTGAGCTGTTATTGAGCATGTACGCGCAGTACTTTTCTTACTTACGACTTTTTTAATCGTGTTATACAAAAAAATGCCACTAATCATCAACCATTTTATATTAAAACTGTGATATATTAATATAAACCTATATTATACGAAGCCAAGGTGTAATTATTTTAGCTAATAATCTCAATATTTGTATGATTGCATATTTAAATCACAAAATTGCATAAAATATGTAGCGCAACTAAAGGATTCAAGTATAGACTAATGAGATTTATTTAAAAAATGTATGCAAATGGTTGATATTCGTGATAGTATCGTTAAAATATTCACAAATGACAAATAATTCGCGATTGCCATTAAATTATTCATTTAATAATACGTATATATCTCCATATTACCGGAAAATTAGATTTTCAGCTGAAATAATACCGACGCACAAATTTTGCTTGATGTATTCATGAGCATGTTCATTCTCTGTTTACCGCGGTCGTTGCAGTGCGGAGACAGATTCGCGTGTTTTCATAATAGCAAAAAAAAATAACGTTTTTGGGCTACGTAAATTTCGATTTTCTTCGCCGTCGATATATAGATTTGGCTCGGGGCTAAATAAAATTGGGTTATGAAACATGGAAAATTAAATTTTGTGTCAATATTGTCCGGAGGCCCCGGATACGTATGCGAATAATTACGTATCGGGCAGTCTTTGAAGTTGTAAATAATAATATTGCTGCTTTTGATTTCGCGATATATTAATAATAAATTTGTAGTGTTGTGCCAGGGGGTGGGGAGTTTCGATATCGGTGATGGATGGGTTGAAAGTATGACCTGGATAAATATTTACTAAAATATTTTACTTCATTTCCTATGAGAATTTTACGAATAATATTGATACACTGTATTTCGTATGTGGGCACAAATATATATTTATTTATATAAAGACGTATGCTAAAATTATAAAAAAAGTATCTCGTTATTTTTAACTTATTCATTAAAATGCTAAGCTTTTCCATAATAGTAAGGAGCTTTTGGAGCTTTGGAATAAAATAATGAGAGTGTATATTTTTATATTTTGTAAATTCGCATTAAAATATAAATATATCATAATCATATTAAATATATTTTTAATAAATGTAATATATTCTTTACATTATTTAATATATAAGATTATTTTTATATTAAAAAAAATCATTATTAATATTAAAAGTTTTTTAACCTTTTCAACTCCGTAGGCCAGACGTATTGGCCCAAAAGATTATTTAGCAAACAGCTTAAACCAAGTTTTTTTATTTAATTGAAAAAAAAACGGATATCAGATAAAACTCTATAGATGCTTATTATTAATTTTTACAATAAATATATCTCATTTATTACATTTGTAAAAAAAACAATAATGAGAGTAACTCATAGATTCGACTAAATTCGACTAATGGGGGTAATAGAAAAAAATCCTGAAAGTAAGGTGATCAGAATATAGTGTAACTTTTAAAATTAATTTATATCTTGATTTTACCAAAAATTATATGTTTTCCACGTTTGGGTCTTTGAGATTTATTATTTTATAATTGAAATTCATCTAAAGTAGTCTATGTATGCACTTTTAAATAGTTACATCCTTCCTTTATAGATTTTTTAATTGATCCAAGACAATTTTAGGCAATTTAAATACTTTTTTGAAAAATTTTCACAATTTAGATTACAAAAAATGTTAATAATATCTGAAATAAAAGTAAAAATGAATCATTTTACATATAAGTGTTATTTTCTTCTCAGATTGTACATCTAAATTTAAACGATTTCGAACCATTGAGAAAAATATTGACGATTTTTTGAAATAATATAATTAATCCCTAACCTTTGTCCTCCTTTTTTCGGTGGATTCTATGTCGATTAAAATTTTAGTAATATGCTACTAACTAAAAGTTTAAATCTCTTTAACAAAAGCCTCGATCAACACAGGTTTATACAACACGGTTTTGATATAATACGGTTGATGATCAGTGTCATATTTTGTACAACACGCTTTATATAACACGATTAAAAAATAATATCTATCAGTAAGAAAAATACTGCTCGTACAGGCTGAGTAATAATAGAAAAGATGGAAAGGACTCTTATTTATTTATTTATTTATTTATTTATTTATTTAAAGACAATGCGTGATTGGCATTACAGAATGACCCAGTTCGCCAATCACGCATAACACATAATAATACATGAGAAAAATATATAACACAACAACAACATATATTACAATAAATTAAGAAAAGAATTATAAAATTTCATATAGATATCAACAAATGGCTATATTTGACATCGAATATATCCACATATTCGGCCAAATGGTTGAGCAAAGCAATAGCCTACAAATGGAGAGTTTCTAGAGTGAGCTCTGTCCTTTCGCCTTCTTTGCGAAGAAAAAGCACACGTGAACGGGGTTCGATGGTAGTGGAGGTGGCGCCCATAAGGACAACTCGCACAGTACAAGGGGGTTATGTATTGCGCCAACCAATAGCTTGAAGAAGTGCTTTGCCAAGTAAATCGATCTTCTTTTCTCAAGGGTTATATACCCCAGGCAACCCTGCGCAAATAAAAACAAAATAAGAAACTCAGATCCAAAAAAAAATCTCGAGCACCCAGGAGGGCCGATGGTGAGATTGAAATTCAAACTAATCCTTCAAAAAATCTATAGACTTCACTGCTGCACCCATGTACTGGGGTATAAACTTGTGAGAATCCAACTCCCCATGTAGATACCTAAGAAATTTCTTCTGTATCTTCTAATCTGAGGGAATTCGAGGCGTCATGTAAGGCCTTATTGATGAATGGAAATCGGATCTGAGCAAGCTCCGAACTACTGCAATTTAGCACCTGTATGACTAAGGTGCTACGTATGTGGTGAGAATTTCTCAAGGCGAAGCCCAACATTCTTGACGATCTCATACACACGTCCGATACATGTAAACTAAATTTTAACTTAGAATCAAACTTATGATATGGATAGAAGTCTGCAATGACAAAAACAATCGTCAACTGAAGATCAACAATCACAATTTTTCTGTTAGTTGAGGATGGTTTGAAAATTTTAAGTAGCGATTCTTACTACATAATATAAAAATTCAAGGAGAAATTGCGTCGACTGACAGAATTTTCCAAAAAATTGTTTCAGAATTCGTCGAAATTATAAACACAACCGATCTCGAAAAAGAGTCGAGCATTTCAAATTGTTAATGATAGCGATGATGTATGAAAGATCTATTATATTTATCTTAATTAAGTTTTTTCAATAAATATTTAATGTATATTTTGTTAATTGTTGATAAAAAATGATATTAACAAACTTCAATATTTTTAAAGACTATTTTTGTATGAACTTCAAACCTTGTACAATACGGATTTGTATTACACGACGTTTTTGTGGAACCATATGACCGTGTTATACGAGACCAAGGTGTATATTTATTTTTAATGCCATTTAATAAGAGTTAATCAACATATTTTACGGAAAATTTAAACAAAATTAAGAATAACAATCCACATTGAAACATTTTTTTCATCACGACTCTCTCTCCTAATATCCTTTTTTTCAAGGAATGTTTTAGTCCAAACGTCCTATAAATAATTTTCATCAAGAGCCACAATTTTTATGAGGGCAATTAAGATTATTTTTCATATCCAAAATTTATATTTTTATATTTAAATTTAATATTGTTAAAAATGAGTAAAAATACGTCGTGTAATTTCCATACTCGTCAAATATGGATTTGAATCTCTCATATTTTTTTATGCACACACATAAAAATTCAGATTTTAAAATAAATCGTGAAAAAAATGTTGGTTTCCATCATTTAATCGCCGAAATGTCCGTTCGCCCGTAGTCTACCCCGCATACTTCAGATTTTTTTTCTGAACCATTAGTCACGTGTTATTCAGTATTGAAAAACGTTTTTACAACTTTTTGTACGTTGCCAAAGTGCTCTTATAGAACACGTCTTGACTTCTATTCAAATCTCGAATGCAAATGAAATATATTTTCTACGTGAATCATTTTCCCTTGTTTGTGCTCGCAAAAGTTTATTTCTTCTCTCCATTGTTTTCAAGACGACAATGGAGGATGTGACATAAGAGAATTTTCCGCAAATGCACGTCGTCAAAAAATGTTAATTACAACAATTTGTGTATTGAAAAGAGAACGTTACGGTTCCGCCGATGTTGTGTAATTTAAAAACGATGCCACAATCTGACACGTTATCTAATAAAAACATGATTTATGAAACATTAATCTATATTTTATGTCTTTAATCTTGTTTGTTCAATATTTTTCTATTAAAAAATAAATTATACGCGGTATTTCACGAAACTCGTATTTATATCGCCTTCGGGATAGATCGTATTAGACATAGAGGGATTATCAATCATCTGCTATCAACCCTTTCACCCTCGTTGTGGTTTTTCGACCTCTTCTGCCGCTTATTGACAATGATAAAGTGCTGATCAGGGTACATGTATTATCGAACGTTTAATAGCCAAAATATATGGAATATCTATTAACGAGAAGATTCCAATATCGTCTAAATCTCATATAATTGAAAGAGATGTATTCATTCGACTGAACTTAATAAAAAATATTTTTTTTTATTAACTTTTCCAATAAATGTTCTGGAACAAAACATTATTTTCAAATTTAATTAAACTTAATAAAAGCTCATTCCGTTCAAGATGTCATAAGAAAGTTTAGATGGCTCGTGACTTTTACGATTGGATTTTAGAAAAATAAAACATCATTTAATATAGTTATATTATTAAATCTAATGCGTTATTAATATGTTTTATATATTATATATTAGTTATTGATATAATCTCTCTCAATAAAATATATTAATTGCACCGCAGCCATGTCGTTAATTAATCAGTCATTGATTTTGCCATGTTGTTGACATGTAATTATATATCCGGGTTTGCTCGCCAAAATTAATGAATACAAAGCCACTGATTATAACTCTGACATTGCCGATTCTATTAACAAGGCGGATCGGAAATGATTTCTCGTTTGTTTGTATTATGTATACTTAACTTTTCATTAATTAGAAAAATTTCCGCGAAGAATTTTCCATGGCGGGTATTTCCACCGTCGGCGGTAATAATGCCAAGTATTATATAAGGTGAAATGCGCAAAAGTTGTTCGTAGTTGAGGTTCATCGGAAGAGCTTCTTCAACAAAATTATTGTCAAACTTGTGTAATTTAAAGAATGCATATAATACCAACTTTCAAAGTGGAAATGTAAAGTTATTGCGTTTTATAAATACGAATTTTCCCAAGAAAAACTTGGAAATTCTGAAATTTCACCTATAAAATACGTAAAACCCATATATCTTTCTCTATGATAAATATGCATCTTTCAAAAGGTTTCTCCATAGCCAAAGATACATGCTGATATGTATCCGGTAACTTTGGTTCGGGGTCATACGTGTCGTAAATGTAAAAAAAAATTCGCCGCAACGTTTGTCTATAAAAATAGTAGCGACGTAGTATAGGCGTTACGTAATACCATCATATTCTAAGCTTTTCTTAAAATATTTCATTTTAAAAAAAAAAATGAAATTTCATTTCATACAATTCTATAAGCATTTTTTCCACCATGGAATATATGAATATGGAAATTCGAATCAATGGATTTCGTACAGTCGATTGAACCCAGTACGTGGTTTTTGTTACGGTCAGCACTTCGATGCATGATTTTTCGCATTGCCTGTTGGTATAGTGATGTTATCGTTGTAAATTAAAATACATACGTTTTCTTTTTATTAAATCTGCAACTACAAATAGGTTCTATCTATAACGCATCTGTATATATGTTCCCTTTTGATAATGATTATCCCGTATGGCAAAGGCGTTTAATTTCCGCTTTGCTGTGAAAAGCGTTAACAGTTGAACCGAAATAGTGTGAACGAAAATACAGGGTGGTAATGAAAACACTTTTTTAAAATATTATATACTCATATTTTACATTGAATATACACTCAACTCTTTTTTATATGGTTTTGAAATAACACGGTCCACCAAAAAGAATAAATTCTACATTTTTACATGAATTATTTGTTATTTCCGCGTTGTTACGTCCTGATGTTTATTGGCGCAGAAGGATATAAGTTTATGTCACAATAGCTAATGATCCATGACAAAAAATAAGCAAAATTATGGGATTTATCAACCAAATGGATCTAATTGAATTGAACAATGATTTTAACCTAGAAAGAGCTTCAAAATTTCAGGCACCTGGATATTTGTATGCCTATTGTGAAACGAATAATCTAGAAGTACATAACAGATTTTCTAATAATTGTTAATTCAACAACATAGGACAGTCATAACAATCAAAAGTTTTCATAGATTCTAACCCAATTTTTCCATAAATAAAATACATTTGAATGAATTCACATTTTGTATAATTTATTTTTTACATGATTTCTTATACCAAAATGTACTTAACTTCAAAAGAAACTTACACATTGGATATGTCTAATTTATTTATTAGGTTTTCATTATTATATATCCTTTTAATATGATTTTCTATATTACAATGTTATTTTTTTTAAAATAACTCGAATTTTTTAATTTATGACAATAATCATCAATTTTTCTATGAGTTCTATCACTTTTTTACAACGTTTTTAGAAAGAATTTGGTAAAAAATGTTATCATATAACTAAAAATTCTTGTGTTATATTCAAAAATACATATTTTGTATCTAGAATGTTATAAAAGTATTTTTTGAGATATTCATAGATTTTTAAAAATACGGATAGATTATAAAAAGCTTTAAGTATCCGTGACTGATTTTTTTCATTTAATAAAATTATCGCCTAAATTTTATCCATGTTACAAAAACGCAGTTACATACTTTTTGTAAGAATCAATAAAAAAATTACATTATATTTTCGAATAAATCAGTATAATGAACACTTTTCAAAACAAATGAGCTATGAAAATCTACGAATTTATTTTTCAAAATACATCGTTTAGTTTCAATCGCCTTTCCGACTTGATTTTTCTCATCACTGTATTTTATATTGCTTTTTTTCTATAAAAAAAAATCTATAAATTCAGAAAAAGGGGTTTATTGTTTTGCGCTATTTTTTCGCCGATCGTTCGCACTTTTCAAATTCAAAAATATTCTGGCTTTTGCATAAATGATATTTTTCAGGCGCTGTCGAGGGTGGTTTTCCGATTTCTCATATTTAGTGTTTTGAGATCTTCCAGTTATCCAGTCCATTCGAGTCATCGTTATCTCGGTCTCTTATATTAATAGATTGGTTTTCATTCAGAGAGGGCTCTGGTACTCTCTATACAGAGGGGGTCTCTATACATGATCGAGCCAGCTCAGCCTCTTCGCCTTATTAAATCTGAAGTTATCAGCATCTTTAATTACCTCATCAACCACTTAGTTATATTTAATGCATCACGAGCCGTTGTCATTTTTCGTTGAACCAAATATCCAACAAATCTTTCCCGCATAAGTAAACCACAGGACGAATTATGATTTTTTCCTGTGGTTTTAGCAGCTTTGATCGTAGGGCCCTATTATACATATGATTTATTTTAATTCTGATCTGGATTATCCTCTGAAATTCTAGGCAAATATCTGCTTGGTCGCTAATGAAAATATACTTTTTTAGTATAAAATCAAATTTAATACAAATATTTTAACAAGTGCTATATATTTTTTGTTCAGCCTGTATTATGTAAAGCTTCCTAAACACTTTCGGCTGAATGCACTACTGATTAGATTGCACGACACTCATGCACTCGATTAATTTCACTATTCAAATTTATTTATAATTTTTAATATTTAAAAAAAAATATTGTACCTCCTGTAAGACCTCGATTTATAAAAGAGCCAGTAGACTATTTGTCATTTTTCTCGGGGAACGCTTTCACCTGTCGCCATGATGAATCGTGTCTTCTTAAGTCAACCGTTCAGTGGTCAACCTGCAAAAGGACCCATCTCATCAATCAAGTGTCCTTTACTTTCGAAAAAAGCTAGGAAAAAAATCGCCAAAGTTTAAGAATTCATTTTTTATGCCGATATTTGTAAAACATGTGACTGGAATATTCTATATTATATAACAAAAAATATTAATATATTTATTTTTTATTTAAAGATGTGTCTTATAATTACGGAGAGACATACAATCAGAGTTTCCTATGTCAAACGAGATGACAGCTGTTGGAATTATGCACCTGGTCACAACGTGACCCTTGTTCTTTGTGCAAGACTGAACAATAATACTGTATAAGATTTTTTTCGGTCTCTATATTTTACATAGATATAATTTTAAAAATTTCTCCATCCATTAAAAGTATATTGGGGATTAAAATTTTGAACAAAAGCTGTGGGGCGAAAGTAAATGAGCGGGAAGTGTTTGTTCCTATGGCTGAATGAGTGAGCTATGGATGTTCAAATGTTTTAACACCGTTTGTAAATATTAGGATTTTAATATAAAATTGTGGATTATTTATTCAGCGTGCGTTGTTCCCATTTATTATCTACATATTCTCCGAGGTAAAATTACATTTATCATTTATATACACATATAAACTGATGTTTTATTCGGAAAATTCAGGATAGTATGAAATTTCTATTTTTAGTATCATGAATTACATATTTTAACTTTGGAATTTAATTTACCAGTACTAACAAAACATTTAATTACGTAAATTAATTATTATTCGGCAATATCAACGGTTGTTTTAGGCATATTTTTATATTATTTAAAAATATAATTTATTTTGAATACGTTTTACATTTAAACAAATATAAATTAAAGGTTATTTGACAAAATATTTTTCTATTATGTGTTAACCATTTGCGGAGAAGGGTCAAATATTATAATAAATCATATAATTGATTTTATTCTCGTTTTAAAAGTTTCAAAAAATTGATAAAAGATGTCAATAGGTATATAAATATTCTTAATAAAATTTGGAAAATTTATTACAGTAATTTTCAGAGCAAAGATATTTATAGTTTTATAATATTTACAATATATAAAAAAATATTCGATGATTACAGGTAATTGTTTTTTTTTAGAGATAGCTGCATGTATTAATATATCCATATATGATTTTTTTTTCAATAAAACATGGTCGCCAAAACATCCACATAAAATTTGGGGTTTGGGGATTTTTTTAGGATTAACATTTTTTCATTCTCATATTTTAAATACTCTTATTATATTTTTAATTTGTGTGTTTTTATATTTTGTTTTTAATAAAATGGCATTGACCTTTAGTTATTTACGAAATATGCACCTTTTTATATAAAACGGCGCTCTAGAAAGGAACACTATAGGAGGGACTGTCGTACACCGTTCTGTAACAGGTAGCCATATATGAGAGTTAACTGTAATAAAATAGCGATTTTTATCTCAAAAATAATTATTAATAATAAATAATATTCATTCTAACTGAAAAAAATATCATAATTTCTGACGGTATAAGAAGAATTAGTCGTTTTCTTATTTTCGTTTTATTAAAAAATGGGTGATTAGAGAATTTTATGAATAAATTAAATTAAAGTTACTCCAATGCTTATTATCCTCATAGTAAGCCGTTTATTTTTCCTAATTTTCTTATCTATAAATATATAATAGGGTTAAAATGTCGGTTTACATTAGTTTCCTTGGAAGATGCGAAGATGATTTATTTTTCATATACGTGGTTCAAAGAAAAGTTAGTGATGGATGTGAAAAGGAAGAGAAGTTATTTCTTTGAAAGTTTTCATACGTTGTTTACTCTTCCGGTAACCGCCGATAAGTTTATGGAAAACTGTCATTGGTAAAATTCTTCACACTTTAGAACCACTATATTATAATTTATACTCCTACTATCTTAAATATTAATGTTGTTAACGTTTTACATTTTTTTAATGCTCGCAACTTTTTTTTTGTTAAATATGTAGATGGTAATCGAACAAAGACGAAAAATAAAAATTTTAGGTAAAATTTGATATTAAAATAAAATATTGCATTCGATTAACCGAATTTTAAATGTCGTCGATTGATTAACACTATCTTTGAAAATGTATGCCACAATCTAATTTCTCTCTACCTTCTCTCAACATCGTCATTTAGTATTTAAAAAAATGCTTTTGAATAATTAATATAAAGGTTCCGAGCACTGCAAAAAATAATTCATAGACTCATGCACAGAAGAAGGTCTAAAATCATATCCAGGGATTAGAGTCCCAGAGGAGAGATTGAGAAAAAAAATTGATTCCAATTAAAAAATCATGTATATTTGTATACAGAATCCCTGGACCTCTACTCCCTTTCTAACACTTGATATAATAAACACAAAAGTTTGGTGTCTCTCCCACCATGATTTCGAGCACATCCCCCCGGGACGCGAAAAGGGCAGGCGCCCGTTCTAATTTAGTGCCGGCGAGGTTGTAAAATAATTCCCGAACAACCGGGAAAACAAAACTCTGGATTCGAGCACGGGAACATATTATTATGTGTGGGAAAATCCCGTATTTTTGGGGCGATTTGTTTGTTGTTTTCGCGCAGCGCCTGCGAAATTTGTTAAATTACCAAACAATTTTATTTGTTCCTGTGCAGGGGCAAACGGCAGAGCACACGGGGAATTCAATAACGCGCTTCGAGCCGAAACACAATAACGGCGACTGAGTATTTACGGGAATATTCTGGGATACGTGATTTTTTTTGCTGTTTCAATATCCAGATATGTACCGAAACGTCGAGCGGATAGTATAAAATGTACGATCAAATCGAGAGCGTAATTAATTTGGTCCATTGAGACGTATCTGAATATTTATTTAGATATTAGGAAGAAATCCATCATGCTCTTTTAGTTTTACTTATGAATAAACCCTATTTTTTCTAGTATCCGTTCTCATATTTTATTCAGTTGATATAAAAAAAAGGTTTCAAACTTTTACGGCATTCTCTAAATAATTTTGGACGTTTTCGATCTTTTCAAATTCGATAGAATCCCACCCTTCGCTCTCTCCGACAAAAAAAATGGAGAATGCCGAGACATAAATAAATAATAATTTTGTGAAAAGCCTCCCAATTGGAGGTATCGCCTGCAGCACTTGTACACATCCTGGCAAGGTTCTTCTGCGTAAATAATGCGGTACGCAATATCCTCCCAGCACACGTGAATGGTGTCTTCGTAAGCCGAGCGTAGGGCTTTATTGACATTCAACAGGTGCGGGAGTGGTGGTAACCGGGCTAGAGCGGGGGGAGAGACAGTGGATTAGGGCGGGGATGAGAAGGACGGAGGGATCCGATAATCCCTCGGGCGAAACAAAGATGGCGCGCCCCGTCGGAAAATAGAACCGAATACAAAACGGGAAAGCAGGGCGGATATATCCGGAGCCTGAGTTTTAATGCGAGCCTGGGCCATTGCCGAAAGCCTGGAGAGAGATGAAGGAATTCGGTTGGTGAATTTTTATTGGATGTTAATACGTGCCTAGTTAAGGACACTTGTAGATTCCGATAAATATGGCGATAACGTCCGAAAGGGTCTAAGGGATCAATTAGGGAATTGCTGATAAGAATTCTGGATATAATAATAATAAAATATGTGGAAATATAGAATATTCCATATCTTATATTAACCTATTAATGCCTGGATATTTTTTTACCCGAGGTTGGCCCATATAACTTGTAAATGATTTTTGGTGCGTCTGTTTGTGGATTAATATTATTTATATTTTATTTAATGAATTTCCAACTGATTCGGTTTCCTCTCGGACATTTAAACATTTCGTCCTTTTCCTCCGGAAATAGCAAATACGTTAAAATAATTACTGATATGATTTATAATTTGATAACAAAATACAGTGGCGGATTTATAGGGATTCTTTTAATGCTGAAGATTTACTCATTATTTTATAGACATTAGTTATGTTTTATTTTTTATGAGCCTTAGTTGTAGGTTAAGATCAATTTCGTGTTTCTGTAGTAAATGTATTGTTAGATTTCTTAATATTAGAACTAAGTAGGGGAAAAAAGTTTACGTAGAATTGGGAAAAACGTTTAAATTTCTAATGTAAGTAGAGACACAACAATTTTAAACATAGACGAAAAACGTGTTAAATATTATTAAAAATCAATGTCACTAACTCAAAAAATATTTTTAAATAACTTTAAATTCGATAAAAACGAATGTTTAAAATGTCTGATAAGATTTAATCTATGAAAAACATTTTTACAAATTTGTATACTATTCTAAAAATCTATTTAACAATGCCGATAATAAGCCGTGAAGCTAAAAAAGCTTTCTTTAATCTGACATTTAGAATAAATACAGATATAAATATTATCTAGAGGAAAATGAAATATTATTATCGTTTAGTAGTTTATAAACAATTATACAAGTAATACAATACGTCATATAACCAATAACTTAATAAAAACTTACAGCTGGCTTTTTTTAACTTTTTTTTTCACGTCAATGTAAATAAACAATGCATGTTCGCAGTTTCTAAACTAATAAGTAATGGATCATTTATTAATGACCATAAACAATAATAATGCTAAGGTAGAAATTTAATATTAATTATGAGCGATCAATTGTGTCGGTTTTAGAGTTATTGGGTTAATATGAGAGCTGTTTAAATGTTTATGAGATTATATTCTGTAATACTGAGGATCTATTTCGCATTTGTGTGTTGCAATACTGCATATAATTGTTGCAATTAAATGTATAATACACATTTAGTCAGTCTGCAAACCTAGATCTACGTAGTATTTTATAATAATCGCGGCAGATGTCTTCCAAAATCATCGAAAATCACGATTTAATATTTATTTAAGAAGGTCAGATATTTTCCAATATTTCTTTACTTCAATTGTTTTATCTCAATATAATTAAATCGGCAAACAATACAATCATACCATTATTATTTATTACTGTTTCTATATATTATTTATTTATATAATAAAACATGAAATTAAATCGTCTTATATATTTAAAGTAAAATTCAGTTCTCGATGGTTAATTATAAATATGTTATCGTAGTAAATTTTTTTTTAAACACATGATTTCTTGCATTATAAAATTTTACATCAGAAATAAGCAAAAAAATATTTAAAAATTTCTTAGATAAGTCATTGGCAACAATACGTTTAATAATTTATTCATTTTGTCTAATGCGGTATTTTAAAACTATTTTTTTTACTCGTATTTCGGTTTTATTAATTTTCGCCGTGATAATAATATCATAGTCGTGTGAATCCGTTTAAAATGTAAAAGAAGAAGACGTTCAGTGTGCGTTTGATCGCGTCATTTATCAGTTGGTATTCTGTGCGACATCATGGAGAATAATCAACCGTCAACACCCTCTAGTCCTCCGACGGAATCTTCGAGTCAGCTGTCGAATCCATCGAAAAGTCTGATACTGGCTCACACTCCACCGAAGACGTTGGAGTGTCTTCAACCAATGTCGCCAGATGAACAATCGACGTCAAAAAGCGATCATTCCGAATCAAGCAAATCTCCAAGACCATTCACATGGGAGCCGTGTGTTAGCATTGCTCTTCAGAAGCATATAGAAAATCAGAATCAATCAAAAACTGGAAGTAATGTTATAATGAATCCAGCATTTATGGATCGTTTGAGCTGTCCGGAATCATTCGAAGAAGATATGCGGGACGAAGAGCTGAATGAGAACGACAGAGAAGCGTTGATGTTACCCAAGTGCGCTCTAGCCCACAGTATTGACTTCGACTGGAAGGATAATCCCGTGCTTCCGATCTATTGCAACAAAGTGTTGGGAGATTTACATCAAAGATTGTTTTCCGGCGGTAACAAGAGTCGCTGCATATTTAAAGATGGCACGTGGTATACGCCCAGAGAGTTCGAGGTCGCTTGTGGCTTAGGAGATTACGATAATTGGGAGCACAGCATCCGTTTCGGAGGCGAACCTCTATTACTCCTCGTCAAAGAAGGCTGCCTTAAGAGTCACAACGAAAGGTGTACCTGCTTTCTCTGTGTGGAGTCGCCGAATAAAGATTGTCGCAAACGTTTAAGACCCGAAACAAAAGAGGAAAATACCAGCTTCGGCGATAGTGCTCAAGAGGACAATAATTTGACCCCAACACGTACTCACACGACTTTTAACAGCACCAGTAACACATCAGTCGGTACGACGCCTTCTCCCACCAAGAAGCCACGTATCAGCACACCTAAAAGCAAACATAGTAGAATAATAAAAATCGCTAAAACAATCAAAGACACTTCTATCATGAATGTGGAAAACGCCGAGGAAAAATTCAATACATACGTATCTGAATTCAGCGCCTATTTGCGCGGGATGAATGACATATTTTCTAAACGTCTACACGAGTCAAGAGATCAACCGGAAACACCAAATGATGAATTCCTAAGGAAGGGACTAAGCGAAGAGGTGTTGGAACTCAACCTTTGCGAAAATTGCGGTAGACCAGCCACCTACAGTTGCAAAATGTGTCGTCAGATCGGTTATTGTTCCAGATTTTGTGCAGATAAAAATTGGAAGGATCATCAGCCAGATTGTAACAGCTATCTGATGAAAGAGGCAGTAACAAACGAGCCCATAGTCTTAATTGTGCACGACGAAGATGAATAGGACGCAAACTATGCTTTTTAACCTAATTAATTTATTCAATATTCGATCTTGTATTACCAGAGCGATATATTTAGAAGACAACAGTGTACTGTTGTTAAATTATATTCATATTATTTAAATTGTGACTAATATTTTTGGAATTATTAATATTTAAACTTTATAAACATAACATATTTAGAAATTAAATAATTTTAGATCTGAATTACGCGCTAATATTATAATTATTATATTTATCAAAATACATTTATATTAATAACATTTATTTTATAATAATTTTTAAATCCTGTTCCATAATTAAGTTTGATGTGATTGATTTCAAATTTGGAGGGAGATGTTGTCTCGTGATCCTTTCTCGTATCATAGTATTTTTTTTTTTTACTTTAGAGAGTAAGAATACCGAATACTATTTTTTTTAGTGTATAATCTTCCCCTGACTCGTGTGTGAGGGTGATTAGGCCCATCCCCTGGGTTGTGAAGACGATTTTTTTCTACCTTCAACGGTCTTGAGAAATTTATAGTACATAAAGAAAAACTTAGTAACATTAGTACATACTTCGATTATTTGGATTAGAAACCTTCGGTAAGGTTGCAATATTTTAATTTTGCCAATTAATACTTTTGGTTTTGTGTTTGGTATTTTAATCAACTTAGAATGTGTCCTAAAATGGCTAGTTGTCTTAGATATGTATTGATTATTCAAAGTGTATATGTAACAGTTATAGTAATTCTTCTAAAAAAAATTTCTCCAAGCTTTAGTGTCACTGATTAACTAACAAAAAATATGAAAAAATATTAGTGCGTTCGGTTATTTGGTTAAGATTATTTATGACAATGATTATTTACATTATTTATTCTTTAGACTTTTTTAAAGAGATACAAAAAGTTTGTGACATTTATAATAAAAAAAATGGGGTCCAAATAGGCCCCTATCGGCATGGCAAGGTTAACCATGTTCTTCTTGTTCTAGAGCTAACTTAACGTAAATGTAAAGATAAGAATTAGAGATATATAAATGACACTCGACGAAAATTTCGTCCTTTTTTTCTGTTTTTTTATATCGTCCTTTACGATGGTCAGTTGTGTTTTAGTGGTTGACCTGATTACACGTATTTCTTTTACCATTAATTGATAAATATCTAAACGCATAATTAGAAAAAAACACTTTTATTGCACCCTATTTTAAATATGATAAAAGGGTTTGTGCCGGATGAGCAACTTTTACAGAATTTGATGTACACGAATTTCATCAATAACTAATGACTGGAACAAAAAAAAAACGATTGCAAAGTAGAAATTTGGACTTACAGTTGTTAATAGCTGTTACAGTCGGATACTCTAGTCTATAGTTTAAGGATATTTAAAAATAATTAACAAGATTTATAAACATGTGTGGATACTAAATCATAAAAGTGATGGAAGCAAATCGGTACGGATTGAAATGTGTCAAAAATTAATAAAATTTAAGGAAAATTCTACATTTTATGACAGGGGATGAGAAGTAGGTTATATACCCGAACCAATATTGCCAAAAAAAACTGTGGGTTTCTAAAGAACAGGTACCACTGACAAAGCCAAAACTGAACCCAACGGTCAAAAGGTCCCTTTGTCTCTATGGCGGGATTGTAATGGAATTATTCAGATTCATATGCTCATATAACAATAGTTCAGTTCTATTGTTCATGAAAACATACATATTTTTTTAACTAAGCTAAAATTACTCGTCATAAATGAATGGAATACTAATAGAATATAGTTATCTATTTATTATATTTAACCGATCTTCATCGGATTACCATTAATTAAGTTCAATACAACACTTTCGATCCGACAAAATTTGGAGTGAAAACTTGCCTCGATGTCTATTTTTTATCTTAATCAAAATATTTTTATGCAAATCACATATTAAAATTATCGGATAGATGGAAGAAAATTTCAGAAATCAAGGGTTAATATATAAGTCAAGTGCTTATGACTTAAATTTAATTAGCATTAAATAAGTGTTTTTTTACGGCAATTAAAGATTTAACTACGATTATTTTGTGCAGTTTTTTAAAGTAATTTGGCATCAAATCGTATTGTTTACGATTTATTATTATTTTAATAAAAAGTTAAACTCGGACCATCATTATTGCAAAGGATATTAAAAATTTCGCTTTCACTTTGCTACTTAAAATTTTATCATTAATATTATCGTCATTTAAGGTATTATCCCAAACCATACCGTCGACAAAATTCTGCTTAAAAGCATTAGATTTGCGTTAAATATTCACCGCACAACTTTGAAACTATATAGAATATATAACTTTCACACATAAGCCGTATAAAAAAGTCAATATTTGATATATAACTATTTTCATGGACTGAATAAATAATATTCAGTTGAATATAGTGAACGTTATGTGTTTCTAAATCCGGTCCTTTGAATTTTCCTTGTTAGTTTTTCGCTTGGCGTAGTTTTGCTCCGTCATGTTGCAGAAAATTGCTATCCGCTTTTAATCTTGTTAATTGGATACGATAAATCACCACTAGTCAGGTTCAATTTATAATGAATTACTCCTAAAGCACTTCATTATACAGTATAAAGGATATCTATTAATATTTTGAGGTCAATTATGTGATGAAACCATTGCGTTTCGTATTGTATATGACCTACATTTTATTATTTTCCAGTTTTATGTCTTTATGAGAGCGGGCTTCCATAAATTCAATTTTCTTAGGTATCGCAAATATTAATAATATATATGGTTTAAAAATGGTGACATTTTTTATATTAATAATAAAATAGGCATATTAAGGTCACGTTGTACTTTATGGTAATTAGAGCTTATTAATTCGCGTGAATTTAATGATTTCGCTAAAAAAAATTAGCGTTTGGTATTTCACCTGTAAATTTTAAATTACCCACAATTAACACATTATGCCCGTCTGCGTAAATGGGTCGAAGGTACACGTCGAACCTCTCCAAATGCCGAATTAATTAAAATGTCAAAACAGGCATTTTTAAAAATCACTCTCTTTATGTTCGGCCTTAAATTTGATGGCTAATTAGTGGCAGAGAACTTTTCCACCGCTCGTTAACCAGAGCCCCTCTGGAAAATATGTTGCCGACCTGACGGCAAATTTCGCTCTTGAACCGGCAGGCGATCACCATGGCGACCGAGGACCAAAAGTAATCGCATAATGGTATTGCCAGATATAATATTTTCATATTATTTATCATAGAATTTTTTAATTAAAGCGGGGAATCAAAAGAGGGAGATATAAAAAAAACAAATTTTATTTTTCATGGGAATTTAATCAGCTCTATATTTAGACCGCGAGAGACCTCTAAATGTCAGGATTCGGTCATTAGTCTTACCCGGGACCCTTTTTATTTTATAGAAAAAAAAAATCGACTGTATTATTTACTCGATCGTAATCTTACGGCATTGTCTAAATCCATTTTATTGCTAATCTATACGCTAGACTAGAAAGTTTGACTATTAGGACCCAGTTCACTTGGTGAAACTTGGCTCTGCGAAGGGCTAGGCCGCAAATCATGCTTAATTCCCCATAATAAGAAGATGTATTCAATTCTCTATATAATAATTTTGTTATGGAAAGTCGTAAATTTAAATGCGATTCCGTTTTATAGTTAATTTCGGGCTCAGTTTTGCTGCAAACTATCCATTATATTAAAACTTTATACAGTGAAACCCTCAAGTTACGAGTCGGATTAGTGCTGGCTGCAATAACTTTCACTATTAAATGCTTTTTTATTACATTATTGATTAAAATTATTATCGAAGGCATTAATTTGTAAATAAAATTATTAGAAGATGAATTGTAGGTTTTATGAATATTTATAAACTAAATAAATAATATATTATTGTCCATTGTTTTGCATACTACGATTTTTAAGAACTTAATTGTCTTCGAGATGAGTTCTTTGTATGTAGTTCCATTAGCTAGCATATTTATGAGAGTTTATCAAATTTTTGTACATTCGTATATATTATACAACGGCGTTACAACACTTATTCAAGCCGATTTCGTTTTTATGCATTTTAAATGGATAAACCTTTAGAAGGGTTCAAAGATTTACTCGTTGACTATCAGCTGTTGAAAGATTTATCTTTCGGGCATATAGTTTAATTTAATTCTGTTGATCTTGAAACCCACGTTCATTGCCGCTTGGACATGCTGACATGCATCTTTGAGGGTTTCCTTAAATCTGGCCACAATGTCAATATCATCCGCGTAGGAAACGAGCTGGACCTACCTGTTATGATACTAGTAGCCTCTATACCGGAGTCCATTATAATCCTTTCCAGTGCGAGGTTAAAATGGAGACACGCTGAAACAAGCATCGTCTTGTTTACACACCGATCAAAAAAATATAGCACAGCCTCAAAGGACCAATAATTAAATAAAAAACAATACGATATAGTTGTTTAGGAGCTCTTTGGATTGCTATTAATTAAAGCGGAAAGAATGTTTATCTGAATAAAAATTATGCAATAATATTCTTTTAATTATTTTCCGTTACTATTTATGATCTTCTTATATAGAATAGGCAGTTTTTAAATACCCGTTTCATAAAATTCTTTAGACATGTTCAATATTTAGAGAAACTTTTCCATCAACTTATTATTCCATCGACTTTATTAGGAATTTATAAAGATTTTTTTTAATCTAGCTCTCTTATTTTGTCCAAGGTATTACTTTCTGAGTGTAGTACTCTATTATCATTCTGTAGAATTACTCTTCCTAATTTGATACCACACACTCCTGCTGTAACAGTCTGACTAGGTTTTAGTAAGTCATTGTGAATTATTTTCAAAAAATCCCACCAAATATAAAGAAGAACCCTTTTTAGTCAATGATGGACCTGATACGATTAAATTCGCATAAGAAACGGATAAGCGATACGTTGTTTAAAAAATAATCTTTTCCGTTAAAAATGATCATTTACTGTGAATAATCTAGGTCAGGGATGGCGAACCTTTTTCCCAAGTGGGTCAATTTTTTTTTTTTATTAAATCCATGTCACATAGGTTTATTATATAGGCTTACAAGTTTAATTAACATTAAAATTTACAAGCAAAATTATCACTATTATAACCCTAATCACACTTTAGCCCTTTAAAGATGTGGCGGCATCTAGTGATATTAGTAGCAGATTAAAAATCATTTTAATTTTTTATTAAATGAAGGCTTACAATCATATCTAAAAATTCAAGCGGGTTCGATAATTTCACACGCGGGTCACTTCGGGGTACTCGTTCGCCGTCCCTGATCTAGGTCTTAATTATTTTTTTGGAAATCGGACCCATTAATGTGTTTAAAGTGTCATTATCGAATTATTATTTTAAAAGGTCTTTCTGATTTTGATTTGTCCTTTCATCCACTTTCACCACTTTTGACTTTTAAAACCGTCGTGGATTCAAAATGTTTTCATAATTATTACAGATGCTCTGAGTGAATTCATTTGAGTTTAATCCTTTATCAAACACATATAGCATAAAATACCAAAAAATCCGTCTCTTTAATCTCTGACTGTTGCATTTTTTATTAAAAACAAAAAAAAATTGTAAAACAGAAAGTTTAATAACGAGATTCAAAATGATACCAACTGCAACTCTACAGCAGCCGGTGACAAACTGGTTTTAAAGTATCGCAAAAAAAGAGCATTACTCTTTACTCTAAATAAAAATAAAATATGAGTATAAAAGAATATTTTGAAATGAAAATAGAGTATATATCAAGAATAAATTGTTTTGTGTGGAAAAATCCTTACGGATGATAGATATATTAAAAGATGATGAGAGTTTGTCCATCGAAAACGAAATTATGAGCTTGATGGGGCAATCCCAGGTGCTGATATCGTTAAATTCAACACGAATTAGATACTGAAGTAGCTTGATCATCTACACAGGGTCGGTTGTGCTAGAGTATATTAAATATATTATGAATATACCTTGAAGGCCTAAAAACCTGTCGCCTAAAAAGAAATGATAAGATAAAAATGTAAACTATTATGTATCTAAATTTATGGAATAAGAATATGACTTTTTTAAACGCGTGTCAAATAAAAACAAGACGTTCCTCGTTAAAATTTCATATTTTCTTAGTTTTTTTTTTGAGAGTGACAGTGATAAAATAATAATCCGCGAACGTGTCATAAACAGGATGTCCTGAAAGTGGGGCATTAAAAGCGGATTATATAGAGTGCCCGTGTAAAACAGCGCCTGGTAAATCCCCGGGAAATGCAGTCGAGCGTTAAGAGCGGAAATAAGCAATTAATTGGCCGATCGCAGTATAAAGCCTTCACACGGTAACTGGACACGTACAGCACTATCGCGATTAGAGCGTAAGGGTCATTCGGATACCGTGAAATCTGAACGGAGGAATGTAACCCTTGAACTCGCGAGGGTTAGGGTCGATTTCGCCAAATTGATCTGTCGTTTAAATTAACGCGTTTCCTGTTAATTTCGAAATAGCCGAGCAATAATGTGTCAACGAGGGGGCACGGACGTGAGCATCGCCTTTTGTTCCAGGGTCCGGGGTGCTGGGCCTAAACTTTGGCAATGCAAATAATGATGGGGTCGTCTATTTTTAGGCAGGTTAACTGCCGAAGGTTTTCAGACTACGTCTTTGGGTCGCAGTTGGATGCTGTTCAAAAATTTTCCGCAGGATTAAATAACAATGGCGGTGACATAAATCAATGCTCATGGAATATTCTCGTGTACGCATTCAGCAGCATTAAAAATATACAAGGCTTTGAGAAAATACGTGTTGTACATACTCGAATAAAATGAGATATATGGATGTGTGAAAAATATGTATTATTCACGATTCTGAAACGAAATCGACAAGTATTATGTATTTTATTATGTATATTATTTTATTTAATATTTAATATTAAGATATCAAATATAAAACCGTTATTTATTTAATTAATTCATTGCCTACGGAGGTTGTAGGGTAATAATACAAAAATAATTCAGACCTTGAGGATATTTTGGGCAAATACGGCAATTGCATATAAAACCATTTATTCGAAAAGTTTTATGGCTCTTTTATAAGAAACAGTGTTTAGAAATTGCCAACTTCTGAGCTATTGTGAGGATTTTTACAGCAGGCTGACGTTTATTTAAAACTAAAAATGCCATATGTTGTTATTTTTCAAGAGATCTCTTAATCCAGAAATTCTCAAAGTGTAACATAAAAACAGCTATTGTGGATATTAAAAATTATCGTCTATCCCAGTGACCTAACGGCTAATGAACTTAAAACTCCACACTCAAGTCTTCTATATAAATAATCAAAATTCAACAATTAAACGACCATGTTCAAACCATTTTTATAACAATTTAAATTCGGCCCGTTTACAAAAAAATTGGTGACCCCTGCTGAAAAAAATATAATTTTGTTCTTTATTAACTATCCAGTAAGTGTTGAAGTTCAAGTAACTTAACTTTGGACTCATCTTGATTATTAAAGAGTTATGATTTGTTTGTAAAAAACCACGGTTCACTAAATTTCAGCAAAAGGGCGATCCCATAGATAATGTGTTATCACTGGTTTCTATTATCTTTACTTCTTTGCTAATTTTCCATTCACTTCTTAAAAAAACATTTTAAAATAAATGAAGATCAAGGTGATTTTTTATTTTGCTTAATTATGGATTAATTATCCCAATACTGAGTATTTATTAAACCTGAAAAAATCACTTTGTACACCGTAATGTAGGTCACGGATTTGAAAGCTTCCGTAAACAATATTTAATCCTTTGGGGAAAATCCGATTCTTGTAAAATCGTTAGTATTATATGTGTAAACGTTTCCTTTAAGTTTCTATTAAATAATTTACTACAAGAACTACCCCATTAATTCGACAATGGTTTTTGTTACATTAATTGAGTTCGAGGGTTGATCGTAAAAAATATTTTTCGCAAGTTTATGGTCTTAACATTTCACCCTTGACTATAAAATAAGGTTTATAATAAAAACAATAATCAAAGGAGTAACCCTAATATTCAAAACAATTATTACTCATTGATATTATTTTCTCTAAATTGTAAAATAATACTGGTTTACCTGAATTAGAATATATTAAAATTAAAAATATCTCTCACACGCATATGGATAATTTTTCATGAAAATCGTAAATAAATTGCGTAAATAAATTAAAACATATATTACATTTTTCTAATTATTATTAAAATTATAAGCAAAATTTACTCGTTTAAAAAATCGCTGGATGTATTATTCTTGAAAATATAAATGAAATGGTTTATGTAAATAATAATTCGTTATTATACGTCTTATTTTTGTGACATATAATATTTTTGCAGAGGGTATTTTTTAAACCATAAATAAAAATGTTTTTAAATTAACATGCAAATTGAAATGACAATAAAATTGAATGTATTGGATCGTTTAAACGGAAATAGGATTCATATCCGCAAAGGCACAAAAAATAACCCGAGCTTAGCTTCGTACCGGAAATATCCGTTGACAGTTTTCGATGATTTCTGACAATCTTGTTCTGTGCCATTTTCTACGTAAAAAGGAAACGATAAACAGCCAAGGATATGATGACACGTTACGAATTGAACGAATATTCGGGAATACATTTTTTTCCACGAGCACAATGGCTCAAATCTTGTGCGATCAATCAAACGAAATTGCGTTCGAATATGGAAATATTATTCATGGATGAATTATTTATTTATGGATTAGAAAATCCGTCTCTATAAAATCAATTATGTGTTATATACGATATATTTTTAATATGTATATGCAAATCTGCCTAAAACATGTGCAAAACACGCCATTAATTCGGACGTTTACGCACGACGTATTTATTCGGCTAAAAATATTCGCACGGTTTAAAATAAAATTTGAACACGTATTTTATTTGCTGAAAGATATGGGTCATTCTAATCCGTGACAATATGTCCCAGATATGCGGGGAGTTAACCTTTGCCGTGACACGATCTGGACGTTATTATTAATGGCCCTAATAATAAAATATTTGAGTATCGCCGATCGCAATTTGGGAAAATGATGGAATCGTGATACGTAAACGTTTAGCTTTTAAATTTTTAATCGTCAATAAAATCAACAACGTATGTGGATTCAATGAAAATTGTCGAAAGTTGATTAGATTTTTATGCTAGTTTTTCGTATTTACATTTTTGATATGAAAATCGTAAATTTGTCCAGCATTGAATATTCAGCGATTTTTTCATATAAAATAAGCAGATCAAATACATTAACACAGTTTTAGTAAATAATATATTATATTTGAAGGCGATTGAATATGGCGGTATTGAACGTTTTTTTTTATTCTTTGTTCATGGATTTTCTCGTGTTATGTTTTTTAGAAAGCATCCGCAGTTCGTATCAGATACCTTGATTTACGCGGCTTTTTCATATAATGGAACCTATCAAAGGTTTAGCATGAGCTCCATATCTTCTTTGCACAGTTTTTCTGGAACGTATCTATTATTATATACATACATCGTAAATCAAAAGACGCGTATATAAAAACTATTAAAAAAATATGTACATGTTATTATTATTTTTATTTAAAAGAATTAATAATGACGCTTAATTTTAAATATTAAGTTGACTTTAGGGTTTGATTAAGGTTTTATCATTTATTTTATATGCCTTTACATAAAACTATTGCAAAAATTGAAATTTTACTTAGCTTTGGCAGCTTTTGTCGCACAAAAGACGCAAAAACCGATTGTAAATTTGAATAATTCTGCATTTAATTGACTAAGTCTTCAGCAATATCGTCGTGGGTAAAATAAAACGTAGATGTTAGCACTTAGGTGTTAATTTAGATTCAAATGATCAAATCGAAAAAATACTCCTGAATTTGGACCACCTTTTAAATTTGATGATGATTTATTGAGATCCTTAGTCGAGTTGGTTCCTTGATAACCCATCGAGGGAATTATCGCTGAGACTAAAATCTCTAAGGTACTCTATACGGTCACATTTTCAAAGCATCGATAAAACAATTAAAATTATAATTTGTACTCAATTATCAACTAGCAATTCTTTTTGTATGGATAAAGAATTCCACCCTTTTTACAATAAATAGTAACTGGAGATAAGAAATGCATCGTTAATACGTTAACATAAGTTTTGAAAGGCAATGTGGCTCTCCGAAATAAACTCCCGTTCCGACCTGGCCTGGTTGAACACTACGAAAAGTTCTTTTGTACATTTGGTAGGATGTAAAAGGAATAATTAAAAACAAATTATTAAAATCCGGCGAAACCTACTGTAAATGTTTATCCTCCTTGACCATTGTAAAAATGAAACGAGAGAACAAAAATCAAACGAAGAAAGAGAATAATTCTTCACCACGATAATGGACCCAAGAAAAAATGCGGGAGTTAAAACTGAGAGGTTCTGTTACACTCTTATTCCCCAGACCTTGATCCTTTTGATTACTTTCTCTTCAGGTCCTAGAAAAATACTTTTAGAGAAAATATAACTACAGTTGAAAGTTTTTCCCTAAAAGAAGTTGAAAAACTACAAGAAAGCTTGGAAACAGTTTTTAATAATGATGTTTCATAATAATATATATATTTTTTTTAACATTAAGAAAAAAATGCGCCATTTCTTAGGAGTATATATATATATATTATATATTCATGTATCATCATTATCATCACCATTTTCCAGTCACAAGGCTCTCACTCGCTGAGGGCATTGACCTTACCAGACTCTCGCATGGTAGTTGAGGCCAAAGGAACCTGGGTCTCACACTGGGTGACGTGAGGGCTCCCTTTTCGTGTCCATACCGCGGGGACCCGAGCCGTCTTGGTATGCGGTTTTTTGTAGAGAGTTTTTCTCTCTTGGCCATTGCTGGCATTGGACGTACATCTTCTACCATGCTGGTATCGGATTTTACCCTCTCGACTGTGTCCAGGCAAGTAGGAGGGGGTTAGTTTTGGTATTCGTTTGTTCTCTTCTATAAGGCGTTATCTGCTTTTAACGAGTCACGAGTGACGAGTAGCGAAATGACTCCCACACACACACACACCTATACACAGAGGGTTGCTTATGCACATCTGCCCAAAACGAGTCTCAAGTAGCCGGTCGCAAGTGATTATTAGCCCTGTCGCGCAATAGCAATCCTTTCATCATGGGAAAGACCTCCTCAGAGAGGGGTCCCCTAGAAAGAAGGAAGAGGAGCGAAAGTATCGAGACCAGACCGATTATTGGTCAACAGATTAGGGTTTTCCTCCCAGGGTATACTGGCTCTGTGGTGAGAAATCCGTAAGAGACCAGATTTATTTATACACACAAGGATTATGTGTATATTCATGTATATATTCATATATATTATATTTTATACATATTTGGGCCCCTTGTAATATATTTTAACTATTGCAATATTAATATTTTTATTAAAATAATTTTACGTGGAATTATATTTAAAATACAAGAAATGTATCACTTGTAGTTGGATATTGTCGTAAAAAAAATCTTTCTATTGACCTGTGCTTTGAATTGTATCCAGATGTCGAAATTCTCGTGATTTTTAAATATTTTTCAACGACATTTTCACCTGTCTTACAAAAAACGAAAAATTTAGTTTAAAACGTGTGTATTTATATTTATTTATTATCAATGTCTTATATTCGGCGTCGTCTCTAATACGGTTGGAGATATGCACATTCGCAAAAATCATTATCATAATTATAGTTTGAATTTTGAATTGCAAAGATTGTTATTATTTGTGGTATTTACTCCTATCCGCAAGGTTATTAAGACCGATATTGAATTATTGATACCATCTTGCTACTAATTGAGTGTGCATTTGCGGTTGATATGCAATTTCGTCGGTACTTGAAGTGTTAGACAGGATGATTAGCGTTTTGCGGCAAGCTATTGATCAGCATCTGCACCGCCATTAATCACACAACCGCAACGTACTGCAGATTGCTAATGGATCACTTTATTCTATTGCACCAAAGCCGAATAGATGATCAATCACCGCAGCGAAATAATGAAAACCTACATACGTTCGTGTGGCGCAGCTTTCCGAATAGTCCCGTACCCGTTGAGTTTCTTTAAAAAGGGTTAAACTTCTCTGAAATATCGCGTGTTTCATAGTTGAGCCGACAAACCAAACTTTCCCATTTAAATTTTAATGCCCCTAATGCTATTACTTTCAAATTTGTATTCGCGGGCTGCGTCTATGTCGGGGTGGCCGGCCGCCCTGAAGTTTTCCTGTTAGTGTTGCCATTAAAAGGGCACCGGCGTCTTTTTCCCGCCTTTTTGTCGGCCCTAATTAATAATGGCGGCCTAATGTTGTTTTCGCTGTAAAGTGAAAATATCAACCGCGATAACTCTCAAAAGTTATGCACCATTTTGAATTTTAACGATTTGATGCCGGCGGCCCTTGTTCGTGTCTTCGCCGAATATATCCGAGTGACTCGCGAATCTTTATAAAGTTTTATTGACAGCTGTAAACTTTGCGCTTTAAAATTTACGTCTGCCGGAAATTTGGAAAGTATTTATTAAAACGATGCCAGTTCTGCCAAATCGAGCACGACGAAGAATATTTTTTTCTTACGCACAACCATATTTAATTAAAATATATACGATTGTTTAAAATGGCGTAGGTACATGTAATAATATAGCCAAGTGTATATATTTCGATATTTTAAATCTAAAAAAATATTATAATTTTGTATTTGTATCGAAATGTTTTTACCATATTTTAAATATTTTATTCACAAATTTTTAGGTATAGTTTTTATAAATAAACATTAAAGGATTTATTTAATTATAATACTTTTTTATTATTAATTAAAACAGTTATACAATTGACCGTGCCGATGGGGTATATTGGGGACCCTTAGTTTCTGTTTTTATTGCATTTTTATCGAATAACTCTTTTAATGTAATCCTATGTGTCGCAAACTTTTTCAATGACCTTTATTGCTCGTGAATGCGAAAAAAAAATAACAAAATTATACAATGTTTTTTCTTGCTCGCATCTGATACAATGTGCCAAGTGCGAGTGGCACGTTCTGCGAGAGCTCAGTCTGCGGCATTTAAGTTTCATATTGTTTAGTTAAAATATCCAAAATATCGATTAAATTATAATTTAATTCATCAATATTTTGACTTGAATTGCCTGGGGCTTCTGAGAGACCCCCTTCGGACGACTCCGTTTTTTTGAGCCGCGTGACGGATAGGTTAAATGATTTTACAATCTAAATATTTAATTTATCCATCTTAAACAGATAAAACAATATCTTAAAAGTTAGTTTTTTTTATATTTAAAGTTGTTGAATATCAGAATGTCTCCTATTAAATGTATAATAAGGATTTTATACGTTTATTTCTAAAATATGTGTCCTGGGAAATGATTAAGGGTACATCAGTTTAGGGTAAATAGAGAGAACAGCAAAGGGAATTTCTTAAATAGTAATTTTGATAACAACTAACACAACTTTTTTACGATAATTGAATATTTAATTGAAAATGTCTATTAATAATACCTGTTATTTACAACATTAAGTTAGTTGAATTTTTATAAATATTTATATTTCATCTAGTATTATCTTACAGTAATTGATTTTATTATATTTTAGAAATATATGTATAAGGCTTTCGAATTTCTTAAAAAATAAATTCAAATATATATGCTTAATCATGTTAGGAAGTAGTTTAAAAATAATACGTCTTTGATAGTTGAACATGTAAATTATTAACTAATATGTATTTCATATTACATGTAGAATGTGATTTAACAGCGCGTTTAACTAATCGTTAGTTTAAATTAGACGAAACTAGTTAATTTAGATGAGGGTTGCGTCTCAATGGGAATATGATTCAAATTAAATTATTTATTATTAGATATATTGCAGTTGTATGATGTAAATTATTTATTACATGCAATTAAAGTCTGAGCATTAATTGGAATAACTTGAGTAGTTTATAAAGCTTTTGTTCCAACAAAGGCTAAAGGGCTCTCGCAAAATTAAAAAGATACCTTTGAAGCTTTATTAATGGCTCCGGCGAATCTTGTGAAAATATAACACACGGGTAGTTGACATACATCTTGGGCCCTAGTGTTGACATGGGCATTTGGTAGGTAAGCCGCCATGTTTGTCGGGGACAAGTGCCCGACGGTTATGTACTCTGTATGTGTGCAAACATATGTGTATAACTTTAGTACTTTCGCTAGACTAACATAGAAATTCCCCCGAAGAAGGCTAAATATTATCTTTGAATAATTGTGATTTTTTTTTGAAGTATGAAAATTTAAAATATTAAATTAATATATCGCGCAAGTTAAATGAGATTCTAATGGAAATTTCTGATTTATAAATTAAATATCCTAATACAAAAGATTTCTCAGAAATATGAAATATATAAGACTCATATAATATTTATGTGCTGTTTAAAATGTAGTAAGCGGATTTTGCGTTCTTTACATTATCCATCTTTCATAAATAAACAATTTCAATACATTTTTATAGACCTTTAAAAATTGCTTTTGTGATGGAAAACTTTTATACAGTGGGTGAATCATAAAAACTAATCTCATTCGATGTTCTTAAGCCTTATCCTCTGGGTGGAGCTTTTACCTGTCGTAAACACCTCGACATTGTCAATACCTTGACCCAATTCTTTTCCAAGAAACGTCCTCGTTTTATGAAAATTTAACTTATCTATAATAATTACTTTTATTTAAAAAAATATCTAGAATGCGTATTGAATCCGAGTATCATTAAGATAAAAGGAAAACACTTTACGGCAGCACGATGCTGGCGACGAAATATATGGCGACGTTCATCTTAACTGATTTTGAACCCAACCCTTTTTTTATGTTTCCGAATAAATGTATTCATTACATGGCGACCTACATGCCATCCTTTTTCTACGATTATTTTTCTCGCGAGACACAACAAGGTTTGCATATATTTTCGAGACATCTTTCCGACCAAAGTTATAACCGAAACTTGTGGAGTTGTAAGATTGGATTAAAAATTTATAAATATGTAACATTTCTGTCTGCAAAATTTAGCAGATGTACGCTTAGTGGCAAAAGCACTTTTCAGTCGAGGTTGAGATTACACATGGGAAATTTGGGGATTGAGTGTAATGCTTATATGCCAGTGGAAACAAATATTATAGGCACTCTGATTTACAGTAGTTTGTGTGTCTTGTTTGTTGTTTTTCCGAATATGTTTAATGGATTTTTGCGTAACAAGCATTGTGCTTTAATAACTGAATACGCGGCCCATCATAAAGTTGGTTAGCATTAAAAGCCGGTGCTAAAGCATCTGCCGAATTTCAACGTTTAATGTAGCGGGCCGGTAATCAGATCCCAAAAGCCCGCGCGTGTGTCGTTAAACGAACAACTACTGCGGCATTCCGTGAATGTTTCATGAGGGCCGTAGACAGTGTCCTACTCTGGCGTTTAACCCTTTGGCTGCGTGCGGCCGCCATCACAGCCTCCTCATTACGAATTGAGTGGCCGAGGTGCCAAACGAAATTAACGCCTTGTTCGCGCGTGCCTTTACATTAATGAAGGTGTCGAATATTTATGAGACCTAGGTCATAAGTTGCTGTAAAACTACAGTTTTGCATAGGTGCGGTTGTAGTGGGTTAAGCATAAAGTGTTATGCAAAAATAATGTGGGCTAGTTTCGGGTGGGTAGCATTGACATTTCAAGGCCTGAAATGTGGGCGTGAAACATCTGAAATTATGTTTTATCTGGGTAATGTCGGAGGTGGTAATCTTTTGTTTAGTTTGAATATTATAACTTTTATAATGCCAATTAAACGCGGCACAAAAGAGGTTAATTACAATTAAAACATTTTTCGGTATACTCCATCATTGAAAATTTTAAAAGGAAATGAAAATAACGAGTCGATTAGTGAAAGATAAAAAATAGCACTTATCTCTAACTTTTTTAGCACTGTCCCAAGTTCAAAAGGGGAATACAGTATATCGTTTTTCCAACTATATTTATTTATAAGAAACTAAGTTAACCATTATATTTTCTATTTAAATAATATTTGAGTGACAGAAACTTTCATCGCATCTAACAAAAAAATATTTTTATTCCTTATCTCACGATATGTATTCTCAAATCTAATTATATTTCACGTACTGAGAAACGATTATTTATGGTTTTAAGTCTCAAATCTGAGACACGACGTACACTATTCATTTAAATAAAATATTTAATTAAAGACAAATGCATCTTGGTTTATTAGCAACACAGACATACAAAAATCCTCCCTTTTAAAGACCTTGTCAAAAAATATGACACTCCCTTTTATGATAACCTTCACAAATTCATAAATATAAACCAATCTATTTTATGCCTCTATAACTATGACCCCATATACTCCCAATGTTTTCATAAAATTCCTCTACCTAAATCTGTTCTACTTCAAATAAAAGGAAAATAACACAGATAACCAATCACTTTTCCTGATTTAGTTAAAATCAGTTCCAAATACGCTTAAAATAATTGAAAAACTTAAACTTCCTAACAGCTTGGTTCTCTTCTTATCTCTTTTTCTCTCTCCTTTAATTTGAATAAATATTGAGCCCAATTTATTTGTATATTAACAGACCAAGATGATGGTTTTATGAATTTTGTAAGTTAGACATTCTTTTTATTGATATAATCAGTTCTTTTGATTACATTTCTCCTTAAGGATTGATCGAAAATCATCTGTTTTCAGCGTTCAAATCTCAGTGATCAATCCGAAATCGGCTATCTTACTAGGAGTATTTTTCTAAGAGTATTAATATTCGATTATTAAACAAAAGTACTATTATTGAAAAGTTATTGACATCTTTTATTGCAAAGATAACACTTTTGATATTTATCAACATCAGATTTATATTAAATAAAATCATTTTTAACGTATACGATACGTATACGTCATCACTCTCCGAATATGACAGTTTTTTATGAAAGAGTTAGATCAAGAAAAAAAATCTCTTATAATCGATACAATATATTCTCTTTTGGTAGACACAATCTTCTTTTAACTATTTAACAAATTTTTAATATTATTTAAGTCTTTTTATACTTTTTAAAGTGCATTTTTTAGTTAAAAAGCTCACCATTGATTTAAATAAATGATAATCTGAAGGAGCCAAATGATAGCTATATCGAAGAGTGTAAGAGATAGTTTTCCATCCCAGCTTTATTTTATTTATAGCCATCATTTCAGCTTTGTCGCTGCATATTTATTTTTGAGTTCAACACAGGATACGTTACTCTTTATTTTCTTATCATGGGAATAGATTTGGTAAATATCGTACAGTACCATACAGTTTGTATGATCTGTGTCGTACAGTTTGTTTCGCAATTTTGGCGATTTATTAAGATGTTTTTGTTCATTCGATTTCAAGTTTCCAAAATTGGCAGCTAATTATCGCATAGTCATAGTTAGATTTTATTCGATGTTAGCATGCAGTACGTCTTCATTCACATTCACAAACAACCCAAGGGTTGTTTTATTGATTAAAATCACTATTTTTTAATTGTTTAAATCATCTTTGGAATTGTTTGTTGGACCAAGATACGTATTTTTTGTCAAGACAAGTTAATATAAGTGAGGAAAAACTAGCCATTTAATTTACATAATAATCATTTTTTAACGTTTTAAATCAGTAAAATCCAATAAAATGTAAATGACATATGAATATGTATATTTGTTACACTAAAATACAATGAAAGTAAAAGTTTTCGTGAAATAACCCGGATGGTCGTTGGATTAGGCAGATTTGAGCAAAAGCCGCCATATGCGGCCACTCCTTTGTGATATCAAAATAATTATTTTCCTGAGGAAAAAATACAAATTTATACTATTTTTATCATAAAAAATAACGTTAAAAATTTAAGTCATTATTTATCCGTGCTCGTGACACAAATCGATATTTACAACGTCTCATATTTTCTTTTAGGGAAATTTTTTTGCTCGACGAGCCATTATCAACGTTTACATATAAGATTTTAGTAAGGCTTTCTTCGCAAGTGGCTTACTCTTCTAAGTAGAACCGATTCAGAGCTCTCAAATCTATTACTTAGATCAAAAAAATATGTTTATATCTACGTATATCTAAAATCGGGTAATTTTAAAATTAATTGAACTTATAAATCGATCCGTATTTCGGATGAAAAGGGTCGAGGGCTTTAATGCCCGTCAATTATTTTAATTTGCTACACAGAATGTTACGCTTAAATTTGATACATAATCAGATTATATAGTATAAAAATAAATTTACTATAGCTTTGTGGACATTAGTGCTTTGAAGTTAGATAGGGTTTTACTATCGCGACTAAATAAATAGTGATCGTAGCCCTCGAGTGCTAATACTTGCGGTCGTAATCTCCATTTTAACAGCACGACTTGATTAAGCCCCATTGCCCGCGAGACAAACAACACGTTGTTTGAACGATTGTCTTTATTACTTATTCACTGAATCTGAATTAGGTCCATATCGACTTGATTATTATTATTTTGAAAAGTATATTTATCAATCTACGAGTAATTAAAAATTACAGCATATTAAAAAATATGTTTATTATTATTTATCTAAATATTTATATCTAAAAATAATATAATTTATAATAAATCTATTTTTTAAACAATTTTTTGTATTTATGATATTAATATACTTAGCTACACAATATATTAGCGAATTAAACAAACCATCCAGAACAATGGGTCAAATGGGTTCCATTATTTCGCGCTCGATTTAACGTCGACAAAAGGAAGTCGGCAATTTCACCGAAATAAATGTCCATAGTTTGAGAACCGCCATGAAATTTTAAAACCAACACAAAAACGAAACTCCCACCTAACGAACGATCGTTTGCATGATTGAATGTTTATAATGCTTAATCCTAATTTGGCCGGAAAATCTTTTATTTTTCCGGAAATATCGACTCGGCCTCGCTTCCGCTTTGCGACCTCATCTCGCGTTATTATGAATTTCCCGCCGTATTTATTCTGTATTGAGTCTGGGTAATGGGGTGTGGAGCGATCGCGGAATATCAGCCATCCTTCTTGCGGAAAATTTCGATCTCATTTTTCAATAAGTGGACAATCGTCGTAGCCCTCCGTGACGCTCACTAGTGACATTTTCTTATCACAATATCCCGTGCTTCAACGGTTTTTTTTATTAGAGACCGTCGTCCCATTTTCCCAAATTCATTCCGCTATCTGATCCGTGTCAGGTGTCTCTGTCTGTTTCTCGTTTCGTATACTCCGTTATAAATTGTCTAATATAATCCTTGTACCAATGTCCAACAATGCTATTATAGTCGGTTACTACATTGTGGAGTGTTATTAAATTTTTATACAAGGGGATCAAGAGATGAAGGAACATCCCGTTGATAAGGTGTCTTGTTATCGCTGGAATTACAAGAGCTTTTTTTATTGTCTGATAATAATAAGGAAAAATGCGTTTAATAAAATCCCTCACTTTATTATTTCCAAAAATAATAATAGTTCTTTTAGAACCTAAATAAAGTATCTTAACCCAACATGTAATATCCAAATAATCCGATCTGACCTATACAATCATGAACAATAATATGATAAACAGGATAACGTGTATTTTTCATACTTTTTCTTTTCACTCAGAAAAACAGTAGTCAGTTTCGAGACCTATTTTAATTTATACAAACGAAAACGATGATGAAGATTTGGATTATGAAGAAGTCCATGGATTTATCATAATCGTAATTTCTAGAAACGCAATTAAATATCAGAATATTACGCCTATGAGTAATATTCTTCAAAGTTAATATTCTATTATATTTTATGCCATATTCTATGATTATCAAAATAATATAATAACAATTAAATGGCTAAAGCCATACACAGTTTTTCATATCGACATTTTTAAAAGGCATTTATTTTGGTTGTCAAATTGTTCACACATATTTCTTTTGCTACTGGTTGATTGATATCTTAAGTATAACTTTAAATAATTACATTTTTTCCACCCGATTTTAAATAATTTTTATCTAAATGCATGTTATACGAATTTTATCAAAAAACCTTATGCAATAACCGCGATAAAAATGTGATATTTACAGACATATTGACTATTCGGCAGTGTCAGAAATGCATTAAAGTTTAAATCTCAAGTGCGAGGGTAGTAAAAGTGGAAAATAAGGTGTTACGGAATGAAATTGAAGCCATTTCGACTAACCATGTTCTAATATTACAGTCAAATACTCTTGATTTAGAGTGCAAGAACATTTAAAAATAATTGTAAAGACTTCAAAGTGATGAAAGCAAATCTTTACGTACGGGTTCAAATTTGTTAAGAATTAATAAGTTTTAAGAAAAATTCGATATTTCTTCGACATTTTGTGATGCGAGATGAGAAGTGAGTTATGTACTTTAATCAGTATTGCAAAATTCTTAAATTTGGCCAGATAATAACAGCATGATTGAATGAAGTAATTCTTGAAAAAAGATTAATATTAAAAAAATTCAATATATATTTTACACTATAATCATCTTAAATTATTTGTGATAATTTGATGAAGTTATCCTAAAAAATCACCTGATTTATTTAGATATGTGCAACACTTTTCATTAAATAAAAAAATTAAGAATATCAAAGAAGTGAAAACGGGGCGCGATGTTTATATTTTCGCGAAGGATTTTTATGCAAATGTCATATTAAAATAACCAGAAATATGAAAGGGAGTTGTAGCTTCAGACAGAATATATACAATTTATAATTGAGGTAGTAGTATAAATATTTTAATTGCTTAAAATTTTAAATATGAATATTTTAACTTTTATAGTAAGTAGTACATTAAGTCTGTTACGAGATGGGCTCACGATCCATTTAATAGCTTTTAGGATTCAACAATGCTTAATGTAAGCTTAACTTAAACAGAGAATTGATGTTAAATATTTTTCCCGAAAAAACTACTAGATTTTATATCCGCATCCTTATTAACTGATTTAAGTAATTTTTATATCTCTTTATTATTATGTTCAAGTTGATTTATTTTATTATTTTAACCAGGTATAAAGTTTTATATAATTAATTTAAAATCCCATGGGTAGAAAAGTATTGCTTTTTTTCCGCAAATCAATTTTCATTTGATCTCATTTCAGAATAACACGATTTTTCTGAAAACTCCCGATGCTGTATACATGACCTAATTGACTATTTCCATGGCGCATTTCCATATTTTAATGGAATTATTATTTTCGGAGCTATTAATTCTTTGCCGATCGCGATCCATTTCCTTTGAACGGGTCTCCGAGCACAAGGGTCCTGGTCGATTTGTCTCGGGCATTATTCGGCTCGCTGACAGACCGGGTCTATTACTTAACATCCGAGGGGCCTCCAGGACTTGCAGGATGGGGGCCCCTCTTCCCGATAATCAGGGGCGCTTAGCGCCTTTGTTCTTTCGGCGTCCGGAATTTCAGGTATCTCCTGTCACGCACCCTTGCGAGAGGACCACGGCACACGAAAGTATGCGGACAATAAAAATCGAAGGAAACCTTCCTTGTGCCCCGTTTGATATTTGGCGTCTCCATTGTGTTTTGGAAGAATAAATCGAAGTAAAGAATATGTGGAAAAAAGAGGAATCAAGGACGCGATGGATGGAGATACCATATGTAGATAAAAAAAAACGCACAATGGAAAATTTTAGAAAAAAGTAATTGTTATCCCATTTGTTCCGTATAAAAAATTCACGGACGAAAAATATCGGAATTCCATATTTTGTACATATGTTTCAAACATATTTTACAGAATTTCGTACAACATTATTATCCTAATTCTTGACGCTTCGTCATTACATCTTAATATTATTTCTATAATTAATTATTGCCTTGCCAACCGTGGTACATGTCATGCGCGAGGAAGGCATAAATTACACGCTAGGATTTTAATTAATAGCTCAACGGCAAACGTTTGTTAATTTGTTGAATAGCTAACTGCAAAGCTGTTATTTATGACCATTAGCAAGTGTACAAGTTAACTTTGAACTTTCGGCGAAAACAGTAAAATTAGTCAATCGTTTAGTCGTAAATTAGCTAAATTTACTGCGGCGCTTAGCGAGCCGATAAATTGCCAAATTTAAAACGATCAAATATCAATAAATAATGTGTTGTTTTACACAACGCTTATAATTGAATTCTCGTCCCCCTCTTTGAATTCGACGCGATATTAATTAAGATTAGATCAAATATAGGCTGTAAATATTTTCAAAATTATAAGATGAATACAAAGCGCTCGGTCGATGATACAAAGTGAATTTAATTTCTCAAAACAATGAGGGCAAAATTTCTATAAATAACATCGCAAGATTTGATTGTTTTTAAAATATTTTAATTTAATTTGAATATACTAAAAAAACTATTTTTGAAAATAAATTTGTTAAATTTATTAGATGAACTTTCATCTGACGATTTTTTTTCTCACTATTGTACTTTGGTCGTGGAATTAAATGCGAGATTAAATGACATTTTCACGGAAATGCAAACGAAACATAATTCCTGTTGTAATGAAACTAGATCGAATACATTAACTTATCCAGTTAGATCCAAGTAGATTATTCAAACAAGCTTAATCTGACAATTTGATCGTTATAATAATATTTGTATTTGAGCTTTAAATTTGTTATAAAATATATTATTATGTAATTGTATTTTACTTTGCAAAATTGCTATACATATTTTCCAAGAAGATATAAAGTATTACATAAAACCAACTTGTAATTCTGAGAATGAAAAAATATATTTTTATGTAAAATATTTTTTGTGTTACGTACAAATGAAAATATATATTTATATGGTAAATATATATTTTATATAAAATATATAAGCTCTAAGTGTCAGTGTCAAAATATGCGCATTCGTTTCCGTAAAGTTTGCAATAAATTACCCGCATTGTTAAAAATTTTCTCTTGAAATTACACAGCTGAAATAATTCTCTAAAATAATTTTGACCCGTTTATACGTTTTTATAACAATTGACGTAAAAATTGTTAAAACGAGAAAAGCATTGATAAACATATGTACATATTAAATCAAAACAGATAATAAAAAATATTGTTTATTGGTTATTTTTTTAACATATAGCTCTTTATGCTAAAAAAAATTGTAAGGTTTTTCTTGTACGTCTTCAATTCTTGTAAAATAAGTCTCTCAATATATCTTGTAGCATCTTCTTTTTTAGATTATATTAGATGGATCGAGTTCATTCTTTAAGGACCACAAGAAGGGTTTATAAAAAAATAGTGTCCAAATATCAATGGCATAGTGTTTGGACACTAATATCTTTCCGAAAACAATGTTTGATCAATCATTTTTTAATGTTTTCTCATGCCTTAAAATACACACCTGGATTTTTTTATATCCTTAACCGATCCGATACGGTGGCTCGAAAACAATCGCGTCATCCAAAGGGGGTCTATTTATATGAATGAAATCTTCATCAGTATCTTCATTTTTTTTTTTAAAATGGATTATTTTAAGAATTCAAATAGTTATTTATGATATGTTTTAAAGTTTGGTCGATATTTTAGATTTTTCTATTAATCAATATGACGCGTAAATGATAAGCGCACTCAGCGATGTCTCGCCGTAGATTGAGAACACGCCGCCGTTAAACCAACCACCAAATTCTCGCGGCACGTGTCACAAGTATTCTTCAAGTGTTTTGAAGTGTTCTTTTTTTCGCGATTTAGGATAATAAGGTACAATGATTACTTTTAGTATTTATTCTTTAGACGTTTTTTTAATCAAATACATCAAGTTTATAGCATGTGGGATTTATATTAAAATAGTTATTTGAGAAAAATCGAAAACTTGGTGTCCAATGGACATCATCAAAATCAATGGACCCCATCGGCACGGCTAGGTTAATATCCTGTATCAAGTTTTTGCGGATATAATGTTAAAAAGCTGAGATGATTGCAGTTCACTTGTACAATTTTGATGAAAAAAAGCTAATTCTTCTACTGTTCCACTACTTTACTTTTTTAAGCTGTAATGACTAATAGAATTTAATCAATTTATTGTTTTTTTTACCATAATATTGATAAAATATTATTCATTATAATGGATATATTTATAGTTAATTATTCTATTTTTTCTGTTTATAAATGATTATGGATTGATATATATAGAATATAATTTTATTTTTAGTTGATGTAACTAATATAATTGGAATGTTCTAATTTTTTTTATCATCTAAAAGGGTAAAAGCATTATTTTAGCATTATCAGATTTAAAAAACTCTAAGTTTATGTCAAATGATACACTCGTTATATAATATTGTATTTAATTCTAAGAATAATATAATAATGGTAATAGATACTAATATAGTGTAAGGGTAATTTGTTAGAAATTTGCAATTTATTGTTATTGCCAGTTTCCTTTCGTGCCATTGTCTTATACATCTTTAGCTTATTGCATGTGTGGTAGCAGTTACAAAAAAAATAAGATTCTCAACAAACAAATGGAGCATCCCCAATGGGAATAATCGGAAAATGGGAAAACTTTGCCTCAAACAGCGGCGAGGCAATTCGCAATTGCGATCACCACCTGCCTACTCCTCATCCATGAGTTTCTTACCTTCCAGGTACTAGAGGCGGACCAATACTCGTCCGCGAGAGCACTCGACTGCCTATATACATCCATTGCCTATTTCCTTTGGTTCGTTCTATCGCTCATTCCGCTTTGTGCCCCCCAGCCGATGAGAGAATAATGAGCAGAGGTGAGAGCCACGAAGCAATCTTCCTCTCAGGTTCTATATTTGCACCCCTTCATCTCGCCAACTTTTCAATATATCAATAAAACATGTCAGAGGATTTCAGGCTTTATGTAAGTTTTATTTATAGAAGCGTTTGCTAGAGGTTATGGCCCCCTATAACTATTTACAGGTGGCAATGGACGACTATATTAAGAGTTATGGGCGTTCATCCGGGCCATAATTGCTTTGCGGATTACCCCCGTAATCTCATATTCATTTTTCCGCCGTAATATATTGCTAATTATAATCACCTGGGAATAATGTATCGAATTTGTTTGCGTCCATAAATTCCGTGAACATTTCCTGCCCACCATTCTTTTTATCATCCATAGAATTTAAATACAGTCGAAATGTGACAAAATTCTGTTTATTTCCATACAAATTGTATTAATGAATTTGGACCCGTAGTACTCCCGACACGGTGCCAAATGACATCGCACCGCTCCAAATTGAAACTTTTTTTTATCAGACCCAATGTAAATTCCGGCCATGACCGTGTAAACGGAAGTATTCACGAATGTGCGTAAGTGTGCGGTACGTGTGTGAAGTGAAATTTGCGGTTTGGCGTTTAACCTTTTCAGGCCCATAATGATGCGGACGTGTGTTAACCCCCGGGTTTATGTTTTCTGCGGGTTCATAATTTAATTTAATTCAGCGTTATTTCATTGCGTGTGATCATTTCGTCTCTTCTGTATCGGCTCCGCAAATATTTTGAATTTTGAATATTCCAAGTCATTTGATATTATAATTAAAATGTATACCGAATTTAAAAATAGAATCTAAACAATAATATTATTATAGATTTGTAGTTGTTTTATGGCAATGAGAACGCTCTAATGAATATATTATGAAAAGTTCAAGATACAATAAATATAATTATTTTTGAATTGTAAAATTAAACTAAAAATAGATCATTCTTAAATAATTTCTTATATCTTTAACTGAGGAAAATAAGTAGCCATTCCACTAGAGTAGGTTTCCCTTGAAAATTTAACATCAAATCAGACTTAGTTGTTTTGGCGCGAAGAATAATTGAAAAAAATGCTTATATTATTTTTATGCTAATAAAAATAATATAAACAATAAATATTATAAATATTCATTGTCCTTTATTGTCCACAATTGCGAAAAAAATAAAAAACAACAATATTTGCTTCTGTTCTATGTTTTTTCTCGCTCGCATCCTGTACGATATGCCAAGTGCGAGTGAAACGTATACTAGTTACTACTAGTCTACCGGCGAGATGTCCTCAGTCTGCGTCGGGGGGCATTACTGAATTTGCACGTTATTTACCTATCGTATTGATTAGTAGAAAAATTAAAAAAAAAACAATCAAATTATCAAGCATATAATGAATAACTATTTTTATTCTTTTAAAAAACGTCAATATATTGGTGAAGAATACATCAATATTTTTTTTACGAGGAAACAATATTCTTATTAAATAGAAAGAATTATTTAAATTACAACAGATTGGAATATTAATTTAAAATCTTCAGACCTTGAATTAAACAAATCTAAAATCTTTAAAATATTTAGACTTTTGTCCACATTGTTTTTTAAATATCTCGTATTAATTTAGAGTTTCATAAGATTTTACCAACAGTATTTATGAGGTAGACTCTTTAAGCTATAATATTCAACCACCAACTGTTTAAGCCATTACCAAAAAAAATATATATAGTGAAATAACGTTCACTGAAAAAAAGTCGTAATTCGTCAACCGTATACCGTATTAATATTCATATATATATGTGAGGTTTTTTCAGGGGTTATGACTGACTTTCGGTGTATTTTATTTTAATTTATTCGCCCAAAAATTCATTCGAGTCGTCAGCGCTAATTAAAATCAGCCATTATGTTAAATAACATCCACGTTGCGCGAAAAATAAGGCCGCCATTTTATTATACGATTTTTGAAAATATTTATTCTCATTTCCGCGTTTTCCGGCAGTCAAATTAGAGCACGCTGGCCAGTTTCGAAAACGGGAACACTGAAAATTCCGAAAATAAAGTGCGCCAAGTCCCTGGAAGGCTTTAGGGGGTTCGGTACCAGCTACAAGGGATGACGTGAAAATCCGGATAAGCTCACTCGCCAAATTGTATGTTTGTGCCACCTACGTTTTATTCCAATTCTTTAGCTGCAGATAGCATTCGTTCAACGGAGTTACGTTCAATACAAATATTAGATTAAATTTTTGGAAAATTGGCGCGTTTATCAGATCCGAATATATTTTTCTATTTATTGCATGTCAATATTAAATTTTGCAGCGCATCTGAAGCCAATATCAAAAAAGGGATTTACATCTCGATAACGTGCCCGGGGTGTATCCGTTTGAAGCGGTGCCAATTTTGAACGGAATCGATTCCACTAAGCCTTTAGAAGTGGATAGATAACAGAATCGACGGCTACAGGATGATTGCTTGCTATTTCTATCTACGATGCATACCATGTAGTAAATATATTTAAAGATTTGGTTGTCATTGCTATTTTTTGTTTCGGCTGCACTGTAACCGGTGTCATAGAGGCGTCGCGACGCCGACGCTGAAGTGATGTCGTTGCGAATTAACGACGCGGAAGGTTAGAGCGACCGCACAGGTTGGAGCTGACGGAGCCATGAAAGAGCCCCTTGAATTATAAATGCCAATTTGTGTAGCAAAAACACACACGAGCTGTTTGCTAGTTGGGTCGGATGTGTGGTAAATGATACGGGGGTGGGTTTCTAAACCGAAAGGGAAATGTATTCTTATACTGAAATAATAGTGGGTTTTTAGGGCCGAGTGTCTGGATGGGGCGAGTCTTAATGAGGGAGCATAAAATAAAGCGCGCAAAAAATATTCACTATTATTTCAACGACATTTTTGTACATCTCGTAAATGCTTCATAAAAAAAAATCTTTTTTTATCAGAGTTGCTAAGTATTACGTAAATATCTTAATTTTAACCTATTTTGTTGTGTTTTCGTATATTTTTGAGATAAAAATTTCATCATAATTGATTCACAATCATATAAGGAAAATTATTATACAAATGTAGCTCAGAATCTGTGATATACAAATATTCATATTTTATATTTCTCATTTCAAAATAGTTTTACATAAATTTAAAACGAATCACACCATAGATTTTGTGTGTTTGCGAGAGAATACGTGAAATTATTTTAATCTAATTTTATGTAAACATATTTGTCAGAGTTATATAGTAGATGCAAATTTAAAAATAACATAATCCTTATTTTTTTTGTCTACCTTTATTTCGCAGAAGGGATTTTGTTATGTTTATGGTTTGTATTTAAAATATTAATATTATTATTTAAAATTCCTGTACCTGCATGACAAATGCTTGTTTATCCCCAGCATTTTAAGCATTTATAAATTTGTCCAAATAATTGACATTAAATAAATATCAGACTTTAATTATGCAAAGTTTAATTATATACATAAAATATGTAGAGTTTCGTGTAGATAGTTGAATTGTATGAATATGTTTCACTACGAACAAATTATTATATAATGAGAAAAGTTAACGTTGAAAGAATAACAGAAATTGCTCTACAATGTTTCATACATATTGGGTAAAGCGGAAAGAAAGGACATTTTTTTATTGTAGCAACTGTTTATTTAGACAAAAAATGTACAATTTTATTCTGTTTAATATTTTCCGTTGTTAAATAGACATTTTTTAAATAATTCCCTCGCAAATTTCTTTTTCTTTTGTTAAATAAAATGAAATAAATATACTCCAGCTGATTTTGGACTTCATCGTCATTTGAATTTGAATTTTTTTTATCTTGTAGTGAATGTTCCATCAAATTAAAAAGTTGATAGTCTGAGGGTGCAACATCTAGTAAATATGGTGGATTTTTCAATCCTTTTAAATCTAGTTCTCTTAACTTATCCTGCGTAATTCTTGCTGCGTATGGTCTTGGTAAATTTACGTCGTATTACGGTCAAATTTGGGACCTTTATTATTTATTTTATTTATAAATGATATTCATTGGGTTCTTAATTGTAAATATTTACTTTTCGCAGACGTTTTAAAAATATTTCGATCCGCTCTTTCTTTGCAGTTGGACATTAATTCTTTGCATGATCGAGAAGTATAAATGTCATACAATGACATTTTTAAATAAAAGGAGCTAATTATCTTTAATTACAGATTTGAAAACGTAATTCATCCCAAGCAAACGCCTATTAAATACCTGGGGATTTTGTTTGATTCGTAGTTGAATTTTAGCTTACAGGTATCGGACGTATGTATGAGATCGTCAAGTCTATTATGACGTCTCGAATTTCCTCAGATTATAGAAAATTCAATAGAAATTTCTGCGATATCTCTACATGAGGGAGTTTGGATTCTACCCCAGTTTATAGCTCAGCGCATGGGTACAGAGTATAAAACGCTTAGAAAAAGAAGGTCGATCTACTTGGCAAAGCACTTTCTTTCGTAGTTTATAAAGTTATCTTTCACTGTTGACTTAACTTTATATTTATTTTTTAAAAAAATATTTAACCCATTTTGGCCTTATATTTTTATAATTACAAAATTATGTGGAATTAAAATAGAGTTAATTCATTTTATTATTAGAAAAACCTCAACATTTCCGATAACAATAAATTGTGATAAGTAGCGCAGCTGCGATCAGGTTCAATCGCCTTTCTGCAAAATCGTATTACGTTTCGCAAATTAAATTCGACGAACAATCCACCTCTCGGTAAAATAAATTATTTTCTTCTAACCAATCTGAGATTCCGGTATACCGATCTATGTACGTGGAAAATGCAAATAGCTCTAGACTGAACACGACACAATTACCATGTCAACCGGACACGATAAGTATCGTCCCGTAATCCCTCAGCTACTCCCGGAAATCTAAAATAATACATAGTTAACGTTTAGAGGTCCGGAATAATGCTAATAAAATTTCATCAGGATTAAGCGATTAAATTAGGTTGGCAACATCGCATCTGAGTAACGTGATTACGTACCGCTTATAATGTAATAATCTTAATGAAAATTCGCGTTCTAACCCCCTTCATATTTTTAAGGCGAAATCTACAAAATCCTGGCGGATTAAAAAATACTCGAGGTCTTTGTCTCAAAGTGTACAGGGCCTCTTTCGGCCCCTTGTTTGCTTTATGAATATCCGGGGGCCCCGGGACTTTATGAACACACTGGACGTAAATTTTCATGAGACCTGGAGCTTTAATTTATTTACAAGACTTGTTCCGTCTGTTGTCAGCTTCGACGGTTTTGTTTCGTCAAAGTGACGTATTAAAGGCCCGCTTTGACCCCTTTTTTTCAGTATTCCAATGGAGGCGTGAAACCGTGTAACAAGCCATGCAAGCTGTGTAATTGTTGGAAAAAATGTGTAGAACGATATTTACATGACATCATATTATGATACGTACTCGTGTCTCTCTTTGATATATTGTTAGATAAGCCTCAGACACTTCACCCTTCCGTGAGTGAGGTTTGCTTTGAGGGCTATTGATATTTATATATCTCCATGACTATGAGGATTATTATATTATACATACAGTTTGTTTGATATTGTACTATAAAATCTCATGTAATTCCGAAGACATATTATAATAATATGTAAAAAAATATTAATAATGAAATTTGTGTATTATCCCATGTTTAAAAAAACAGAACTTTATTTTTTCATATGAGATACTTGTGCAATAATTGATTATCTGCATAATTAAAGAATTTATGTTTGGGCAATAATACTATTTTGTTGTGAAATTTAATGGAAAATCATGAAAGTTCAATTTTACTCAAAAGAAAGACAAATGTATTCTATAAAATTGAATTTAAAGGTTTTGATATTTAGTAATTTCATCATCATCATCATCATTTGCCAGCCACAAGGCTCTTACTCGCTGAGGGCATGGGCCTTATCAAACTCTCGCATGGTAATCAATGACAAAGGAACCTGAGTCTCACACCTGACGTGAGTGCTTCCTTTTCGTGTCTATACCGCGGGGACCCGAGCCGTCTTGGTATGCGGTTTTTTGTAAAGAGTTTCCCTCTCTTGGCCATTGCTGGCATTAGTAATTTAACTGTCATAAACTCTTTATTTTTCACACCGTTTTTGAAACGGACTTACCATTGTATAAGGAAAATTTCATGTAATAAATATTTAGCCAAAGCTTTTTAGAACAGGATAATTAATTTTCATTATTCAGGAAATTCAACTAGAATTTAGAGAAGTTTTATTAAATAACACCTTTTTTATGCGTCATGAGAAAATCATCGTGTAAATTGAAGATAATATTGATTATTATATCAAGAAAAGACGAAAATTTATAAATAATTGTGAAAAGCTCGCGAAATCTTACATAACAAAATTCAATAATTCTCTCTCTGTATAAATTTACAATCAGCAAAGATTTATGATTGTTAGTCGAGGTTTGCATCCTGCGATTTATCACAAGGGTCAACAATGTTGGCCTAATACTCTCAATGTCACAATAATGTTAAGATTTAGAGGGTTAAATAGGATTTGGATCTATTCGTAGCTTTCGCAGACACAATTCTAATTAACTTCGACCCGCACAAATACAGAGGATTGTATTAAATGAATTAACTCATCGCTGAATAAATAAATATATTTTTAAAGCAATTTCAGGCTGTAAATTTCTGTCGGAATGAAACACGGCCTAACCAAGACGTTAAGTGAAAATTATTGTTTTATTTTTCGAAAACAAAATTACTTAAAAACTCCACGAGATAGAGTTTACCGTCGGGCCCGGTAAAAATAACATAAAACATTAAATTACGAAAGAAAAGTTAAAGGGGAAGAGATCGGTTTTTAAACTCGAGAGACAACAGCGAATCATTGTTCTGCGTTTTAAATTACGAAAGTAAATTTTTAGAAACGCGAAACGTATAATTTCACGTATATTTGAACTTTGTCATATTGTCGAGTATATTTTTTTTCAACTTTGTATTCGTTAACAGCATTTTGAAATATTCAAATATGCATATTTCGCTGATGCAAAATATGCGCCGTTGTTCATGGTTGATGAGGTTTTACATTGTCGAGTATCATTTCATTTAAATGTCCAGCGTTAGTTTCAGAAACCACGCTGGGAAAATTGTCAAATGAAAAATTTCAATTAAAACCAGGTACAAATTAATCATTTGCTTGTTAACAAATTATTTTGCATTGCATATTATTAGCAAATTGTACGAATTAGATTCGTATTTTATTAAGGTAAAAAAAAATGTTATTCACAAAGCAAAATAAATTCATAAGTTTTCTTTTGCGGTGAGCACAAAAGGAACATCGTTTTAATACAAACAGCCCCGAGCTGCGGCAAGGTACTTCTGCCATTATAAAATACAATATTTTATTTTTTTGAATATTTCTATGTATAAATTTTAAGAAAAATATCGTTAGATATATTTATATATAAAAATATTACGTAGCATTATTAAACAACTTGTCATTTTTACTTAGTAAATTGGTTCTGGCAAAGAAGATAAGAAATAAAATCTCAAAAATATACAAATATAAATACCAAAAAAAAAAAAAAAAAAAATATAAATGAAGTTACAAAGAGCCCTAAAAATATTTAAAGCAGCATTTTTTGAGGTCATTGATCTAATATTAGATTTTTTCATTATCTTGATCATATCATCATCCTATCGGCATCAAGTCTTCTAACAGCGAATCTATATAATTTTTGTAGAGATATCTTTCGGTCACTTATAATTCGCATCGCAATCTCTGAAACCAATCTAAATTATTGATTTTAAGTCTCAACTCATTCGATTAGGATCGATTCAAAAATACGTATTTTCAGTCATTCATAAATTATCTTTAACCATAGATCATTGACCATCATTTATTTTAAACAACTTTGCTGAAAAATGATGTTTTAATATATATTAAAAGCGTCCAAAGCACAATAAAAGCTTTCATCGAAGTCTTTAATGGAAAATTTTTATATGAATCTTAATTCATGTTTGGCTTATTATTATTAATAATAATAATATTATTATGTCTATAGATGATCAAATTCAATTAGACCAACTCGTCGGGTATTTCTCTCTTATTCTCCATGTATTCAACGGGGCTTCGAATCGTTCCTTTTTCTGGATATCGTTTCGGCTCAATTAAAAAATATAGCCAGTTTTTCGGACTTTTGTTTATCTCTGGGTGATTACGTTTTTAACCGAATGCGAATCAAGAAACAAAAAACTGCAAAAAAACATTTTTTATGTTTAAACTTGAGCTTCAAAGCTTGACAGAAAAGAAATAAGTATTCATATTTGAATATACATTTTTAATTTAAAAATATATAAAAGATTATCACCCGGAGCTGTACTGAAAACGGAAAAACAACTGTTTTTCCGGAACAAATTATTTTTTTAATAAAGTTGGAATAAAAACTTAATTGAAATATAACAGTTTGAAGCCCCGGTATTAAAAAACCATAACATGTTTGTAGGATAGTTGTTCTATAATTTTCAACCCCAAAGAGGAAAATTGTTTTTATAATCAAATAGGATCTCGTCAATACTTTCTGGCTTTCACTATTTATCAAATACACCAATAATTGGGGTCATTAATGCAGGATATTTCCATTTTAATTAAATTAATTATGACAATTAGAGATAGTAATTTACAGCATAGTTGAGTTCTATGTTTTATCTATGTTTATATAATGACGTAAATATTTTAGTTATTAGAACACCCTTATTTTGGAACCTTTTTCATCAAATTAATTATTCAAAGTATCGTAATTACGGTGAACACTAATGATTATTTATTAAAATTAAAATATGGCTTCATCGCTGATAAAATTTTAAATCAATTTGTATTATAATGAGGCATAGTTTTAATTTAATTGGAATTGTATTTATAATTTAAATGTATTAGTATAATTGGTAGTGAATTTTAAATATTGTTTAATTAACTATTAATACCGAATATAATGTAATAATATAAGGCGACGAATCAAATTCTACATAATGGACCCAATTTCCTACGTTAAAATCACGAAAAGCGCTCACCCACTAATAATAGAATTGCGGAAAAACGGGGACGAAATTATTGAGAAAATATTTAAATAGGAAATTGGCAAAAGTTAGTTATTCACTTAGTTGACGGACTTGCGTCCGCCGTTTTATAATTTTATTTATCCAAGACCTTCGACCTTTCGGAATCACATTACCGGATCTTACGTCGTCGCTGCGTCCATCTATTCTTCTGGCAGTGCAAGCGATTCGGCCACATTTTCCACGGACATTCTCCGTCTTTCATCCCGAGTATATACGTACATTCCTTTTTGAAATAGTTCCCCTGAAATACAAGGGGTTCATTAATATTTATTGGCAGTCGCGGAAACTTGAATGGGTATCTCAGCTATGGATCGGTCAATCGCTTTCGTGGACAGCGGTCGCATTTAATGGAAATTTATATACATAGACATATGTTTTGATTTATTTTGACTCGTTTTGACCTAATATCGGACAATGGCTCGCATTTAAAAAGCCATTTTGTGGATATCGATACGTTGTATAATCCACGTTGATTTTGTACTAAGCCGTGTAATTCGAATGCGTGTGGAAAATTAATTAATCCCGAGCACAAAAGCACGACATTGAAGGATGCTGAATACTTTCGTCGAACCCACCTCGTACAACATTTACACGAGGGAGAAGCCAGCCAGTTTACATTGTGTTAATCATGTAATGGAACGAAAACACACCTCGCTTATTTCGGGCACTTGCTTCGATGGAGGTTCGAGCAACCACCGCTTCGATATGTGCTCTGCTAGTTAAATTATAGCCCAGGGAAGGGCCTCAGCCAAGTACACACGCTAGTGTTAATTCTGCTCCAGTGCCTGGCAACGCTATCAAAGCAGTTTCGAAGCTAAATCGACAGCTGGATTGTGCACGAGTCGAATATGCAAAAAGTTACGTATAAATACATAATTATATATGCGTCAAGGCATCATTTTAAATGATCTCTGTAAATAAGAGACATGTTCTATTATTAACATTAACGGGTCAAAGTGAAAGCTCCATGTTTCGTGTTTAAAGCGAAATCTAATTATTTCCATTACGTCTTCTGTGTGACGTACATTTGTAAAGTGTTATATAACTCGTTTAGATACAAAATTTTGGAAATAATGGGCTCCGTGTTCTGTATTTACATAATAAATACAATAATCCTAATAAATAAAATTAATAATAAATAGAAGACCTATCAAATTAAAGTATATTAGGTATAGCGAAAAGAAATAACCGTTTTTTTAGTACAAAGGAAAAAAATATTTACAAAAATATTACAAATGATTTTATCTATTTAAATAATTTCCATTATTATTTATAATGTCTCTCCACAATTTGGGTAATTTTCGATGCCTCTTTTATAAAAATCTGGCTTCTTTGATTTAAAAAAGGCATTTAGGTGATTTCGGACTTGGTTTTCTGTATTAAAGTTTTTGTTAAGAAGCGAATGCTTCATACTTCGAAATAAGTGGTAATCTGATGAAGCAATATCCGGAGAGTAAGGAGGATGAGACAATAGTACCAAGTTAAGCTCTTTAATTTTATCTTGAGTGATCTTTGCTGCGTGCGGTCTCGCGTTATCATGTTGTAAAATGTGCCGTTGATTATTTACTAACATTGACCGTTTTTTATCAATTCTTCCTTTAATCTGCTTAATTGCGAACAGTATACCTCTGCTGTGACGGTTTTACCAGGTTTTAGTAATTCATAATAAATCACTCCCGAAATATTCCACCAGACACAAAAGATTTTTTTTAACGTCATACCAAGCCGAGGTGTTGAAATCGGTGCCTCCCCTGGAGAAAGCGATTGCTTTTTTTATTAGGAGAGTTATAAAGGATCCATTTTTCATCTCCAGTAACTATCCTTCTTAGAAATGGATCGGTTTTATACCTACTCAACAAAGAAGAACAAATGGTCACTCGTTGATCCAATGCCGACTGCGATAGATCATGCGGCACCCAAACTACTGGTCTATGTTTCTTTCCCAACAGTTTGAGGTGATCTTTTGCAGTTGATCAGGGACAGGCGATGTCTGAACATAATTCTGTTTTTCGAGGATCGGATTCCACTAGTGTTTTTAGCACTTGATCATCGATTTTTTGCGGCCTTCTTGATTTTGGTTTATTTTCTAGATTTCTGTCCCTATTTTTAAAATGTTTAAACCACCGTCGACACTTCCGAACCTTCAAAATATCACCATAAGTTTCGCAAATGCTTTAGGTGGCTTCTTTGCATTTCAATCCGTTGTCAAATAAAAACAATAACACACACCGTAACTGCATCTCTTGGATCTCTGGCCATGACAATTTTCTTGGGTGAAAATGAAAAAAAATGTATTTAAGTCGGGAAGGGATAAAAGACGCTTTACATAATACTAATTTTGACGTACTTACTCACCGGGAACCAAGCGCAAACTGATTTCAAAGAATGCCCTAAGAAAACGGTCATTTCTTTTCGCTATATCTAATATTATATATAGGTAAATCGTGATTATATTAAAAAAAATATATATTATATTAAAATACATGCGGATTGATTCGTATATGATTGGTATTGCTAAATCTGTAAAATAATATTTTATTCAAAATACGAAAATGTTTCATTGCTTCCCGGCGGAAACTCCAGGGACCACTTGATCAGAACTGTTGTACATACATTACTTAGTATGGATTAATATTTTAGTATTTAGGTCATGGAATAAAATTGCAGGGTACGATCTTACACGGTATTATCTCGGAACGCGACTTGAAATTGAGCATGTCATAATCTCCATGCTTTCCATTAGAATATTTTATTTATGCAAGGGGCTGTACCGAACGTATATTGTACAAAACCCATCCGAATAACGAATCCTTTGGTAGTTAGCGCTCAAAGAGTGAGTGCCATGAATCATTCATGGGGAAGGTCCGATGAGCACACCAGAACAGAATGCTCTTTCAGCATCATTTAACCTATGACATGTGCCAAAGGACAAATGGCCACGGCGTCCATACGTCTATTTAAATTAAGTTTCGCCATCTTGGACGACCGTCCGTCAATCCCTTTCCATGTTAGAGTACTTACTTACATCCGTCTGTAAATATTTTTATTCGGGATCTGTATTCGGTTGCCGAATCTAGTACTACAATAGGATTATGCGAAAATCTTCTTATGCAGGATTACATTGGATAGTAGTTGTCAACCTGACGGGTCACATCCGCGAAGCCTCGGATTACATACAATATATTATAAGTTGCAGTATTATACTGAAAATAGGATCAGTCAGTGAACGGCAGCAATTATTAATACAATAACATTTTAAATAATTTTACGTGAATATCTATGACAATCATTAATATTTATTTATAACAATACATTTATTTGTATACGAACAATCGCATTTAATAATCGTCGAAGCAATGATAACGTCACTCGAACTAGTTTATTAGCATTTTAAATTCGATGTTCGTTATACTATCAATTTAGGAATTAAATCACTCGTTTTAATTATTTTTTGGGATATCTCTAAATCATAAAGCTTAATTTTGATTTGTATCTGGAATCTTTAGCGATCTTTGCAATGAAATAATTTGTTGTATTAGTTGTATTTAAATAAATAATCATATAAATTAGATTTTTATATACGCTTGCGCTCTAACCTACTGTTTTAATTGTCACAGAAAATGGTTTCTGAAACCATAATCGTCCTTACTAGTTTTCGAAAAATATACAAAACGATTTATCAGCCATACATAATTTCTTATAAATTTAACAGCATTTTGGTCCTAGATTTCTTTGTTACTTCAAGAAAACTCACTTCGAATGGATATGCGAACTAGGGATAAGCATCTCACTTTACTAAGTAATAAAAGAGCTTTATGAATACTACCCATTTTATGGCGCAACATTTTTAATAATCTAGATGAAAGTGGTCTAGATTTAAATATAGGTCATCACTTTCACTAATGCTTGCCTATTCAAAATAAAAGAACTGCTGGTGGCTTTGTAGCTACTTTCGGGATACGAGGTACATACAACACCTTTCATCGCGCCTACCATTGCTCGAGCAACATCTGTACAAATATAAATACTCTTCTCCTAATCTTAACCTTCAAAAATATATTTTAATTATGGTAATTAATTTTAATTTTAAATTTCTGCCCGTACCTGAAAACTTGACATCAATAGTAATAATCCGTGAAGAAAGACCACGATTGTTATGGCATTTTAGGTAGAAGATGTTTAAATGTTACATTTGGAAAACTCAATTTTTTTCGTAATAATAATCAACAATCTTCCGAAATATATTTAATTTTTTTTTACTAATTTTTAATCAAATTTGTTTATTAAATTCACATATAAATATTTTTTCTTCATACTTGCAGTCATCAATAAATTATGTTTCACTTTACTAATATCAAATCCAATTTATATCTTGTCGATTTTTGATTTTCTTTATGGTAGTTTCAATATATTTTTTGTAATAAAATTCTTAGGAAAATATCCGCTATTCATGCAAGCAGTTTTCCAAAAACGTCTATCATGCTCGTTCAGCTCGAGCGAATTTTATCGCCTGATTTTTCTTACGACTATTTTTACATATGCAATATATAAAAAAAAATAACTTTATTTGATTCTGCTAAAAATTTATTATGGAGAATTTTTTAAACATTTTGACACACTTGTTAAGAATGAAAATTTGTTGACATTAATTATTTTTAATTTATTATGGAAGAACAATGGCTAAAACATTTAGCAATATAATATGGCGTATCTTCGTGCGTTATCATAATATTATACCTTCCATTGTGTTATCTTTCTCTATAAATATGTTTTTAAATACAATTAAACTACCAAGAAATATATTTAATAACTTAAAGATAATATATTGTTATTAAACACGGCATAGTTTTCATATATTATTCTAATAAACACTCAAATAAGAAAACTTTAGCGAATATTTACTCTGCATACTATGATAAATATTAACATAGTATTACGAAATTATTATTATAAGAGATTATGCCATGTAATTTATATTATTAATCAACTTGCAAATACTATAATATTTATCAATGGATTTAAATTTAATTTATTTGATCTTTATATCGTTATTATTATTAATATAATTTTTTTCTAAAATATTATAGCATAATATTGGAATTACGATGCAAATTGGCTATAGGTTCGTCGGTAGTTTCATCTGCCTAAATTACTAGTCCATTTGAGGACGCGAACCGTTTCAAGTTGAATTACGAGAGTTTACACTCCAGGCTCTCGTTGGATTTAGTTTACATTTGGGTCTTGTACCGAATTAGCGTTGAATTCAGCCTAATTTACTTTGGATATTTTATGAAAAATAATTTTTATCAAGAAAACGCGAAACATCGTTACCGCGAGGTTAAATTTAATTTTTAGTGCGGAAATAAAATTTCACGCAAGGACTGCGCTTCAAATTACGGCACGTTATGGAAAATTTTGGAGTTTTCCACAATGAAAGCGTGTCAGCTTTTATATTTGACTAGATTTATAACCCAAGATGTGACCGCTTTACGATCGTTTAATTTCGCCCCGTGGAGAATTTAACCGGTTCTTAATTCCATCATATACTCAGCGATGCATTCGAATCGTAATTTATTTCGAGGATAATAAAATCTAGAATTTATTCCACGAGAAAAGTCGGCGCTTTCATTTTATTTTTTTATTTTTTCCGTTAACCGGACCGAAGTTTTTTCCAACTTGACAAAATTGGCCAATTTTGCTGCTTGCGCCATTAAGAGATTCCGTTTTTTTCCACTTTTCACTATTTGCGCATTATGTCTTTCCGGAAAAATGTCCTCGAGTCATTCTTCAGAACCCGATAGACAATTACGTCAATGAAAAATAATAATATTTCTTTTCTTGTCGTCTGTGTAACTCGCTAATTAACTTTTGTGTTGTTCTTTGTTCTTTGTCAAAGTTTTGGTCCCTCGAACCACTTGACTTCGAGTTCGCATCGATAGAGAATGCAGAGGGAAACAAAATTGAGTGGATCTGTCAATACTTTAGATTATCATACCATTGAAATATTTTAAATATTCTCCTTGTATATATTTTAACATCACAGGATCACATTTGACTTAATACAATGCCACAATAACTGCATTGTAATTTGATACTGCCGAAACATTGTAGTTTTATGATGCATACCGCATCTGACAAGAGTGGATGTAAATAAAAGAGTAGTGTAAAAAATTATACTATTTCCGCCTTAAGCCGTTATATGAAAATCTATTGTTTCCAACAATGAAACTTTAAAAAAGTCATCCTTTGTTATTCAAATAATCCCGCAACGAAAATGTATGACTGAATATTCATACAATATTGAGGGCCCGATTTAATCCCATTGTATGAGGAATTTAATTAAATAAACTCCTATTATCAATATATAAATCTTCAGCCGTATGTATATAATGCGAGATGGAATTAATTATTAAAAAAAATATATATATAAACTACGCGGGATTAAATCCTAATTTATAATAAAGCTTGAAATTTTAATTAAAACCCTCCGCCCTATATGTTTTGGTTTAATCTTCTTAACAAACAGCTTCCTTGCCTACCCATAAGAATGTAGATGTTTCATTATCGTCTGGGGGCACATATTGATAGCCATTTCCTTTGCTTGCTTTAAAACACCTAACCGTGCCTTATCGCAGAATCCTCATCTAAATCTCTATAAATAGATTCTAATTATCAGACAGGGCGCGGAATTCTGACACGTATATAATACATTTTGCGAAATATTATTTTAAATGCATATTTTTACAGTAAACCCTTTGCGCTTCTATTATTATATACTCCAATTCGGGTCATGGAGTCAAAGGGAGAACTCTGCAAGTCGGAACGCAGAGTGCCAAATCGCGGAAGTCTGAGGATCTCTTTGGGTTACTTGACCTATTTCTGCAATTTACCCTGGGGTCTGTGAAAGGGACTATCGTGAAAATTAGTGAGACGACATACACCTTTATTCATCGTTGCCTCAGCAAAAATAATTATGCACTATACATACTTATTTCTAGTAAACTAGATTAATATTTAACTAAAAAAAATGCTTCTTATGCTATCGTGAAAAAACATATTTATTTATTTGACGATGTACAGTTATGATCAAAGAATAATTTTTTTTTTTTGAGATGTATATTTTTAATAATATTCTTGATTTTCTTTTTGCAGATTTTATATAATAGCATCTAAAAAAGTACTCATTACTTAAATTAAAATAAATAACATAAAAAAATACATTTATGTAGTATTTCTATTAAATAATAAATACATCCCTACACGTTTTAAAACTTCATTTACTACTCTAAAACTTCAGATAATTATTTTAATTATTAAAAAACGGTGTAATAAAAATTGCGACGGAAATGAAATTGATCAAAAATATAATGGTACTTAAGATAAGTATCAGTCATATACAATTAAAGCTTCATGATCTATAAATGATATGTATTAAATATATATAATTCAAATAAGATTTTTGAATTTATATGTACAGATTAATCAAAATTAAATTTTTAGAAAATTTTCCGATCTAATTAGTTTCCTTATAACAAATCCCACATTATAAAAATGTTTATTATTATAAACAGAAATAATAAATACTCTTCTTATTATTTAATCAACCTTGCCAATGTATCAACATTTGGAGACCCCAAGTTTTATTTTTCTCAAATAACTCTTTTAATTTAAATCCTACATGTCACAAACTTTTTGTGTTTATACAAAAAAGTCTATAAAGAGAATTAATATTTTAAATAATCATTGTCCTTTATGGTACGAAATGGTGAAAATAAAAAACATTAATTATTCGCTTGTGTTGCCACGAGCGCGACGTTTTTCCTCGCTCGCATCCAGTACGATGTGCCGAGTGCAAGTGAAATCGTACGATTGACAAGTGCGGCGAGAGCTCAGTCAGCAGCAACTGCTCAGTCTGCGGTGGGACATCGCCGATTGCGCTTGTCATTTACACGGCATATTGATCAGTTAAAAAATCTAAAATATTGACCAAATTATGAACATATCATGAATAACTATTTCTATACTTTGAGTAATCTATTTTGTTTTTCAAATGTCAAGATATTGATACAGAATTCATCAATATCTTTACTTAAAATTCTTGGGGTCTATGAGGGATTGGTCTGTGGGTGGATTAATGAGTTTTCTATACCAGATCTTTTTTATTTTTGTTTATTATTTATTTAATATCCTGATTTAATTAGGTTACCTTAATAATCTAGACTATTAGCTGATTTTTATTTAAATGAATTTTTCAGCAAATTCATGAATATTACATTTTATATCAATTTATTATTTAACTTAGTCAAAAAAATAAAAACCAAAAGCTTATCAATTATATCCGTAATTATTTTGATTATTCCGTAATAAATTTTATGATTATGAGAATCTATGATAACAAGTTGTAGTATTTAATTTAGTATTTCTAGTTATTAACAATTAACTTCTGCTGCAATTTTTGCTGAATTTAAAATGTTATAATGGTAAGACCGCAAATATTTCACTATATGTATAAACGAATTTTCCGAATTATTAGCTAGAATCTTGGTGTCGGAATATGTGTTTGATTTTTGATCAGCCACTTTTTTTTCATTGCACGTTATTAAAAGTTATCCATTTTACGTCTTGCATAATAATTCTATTCAAAAATGGCAGATTTCTGTCTCCACAGCAACGATCTACGCATTTTAACGCGAAGTTATATGCTGTCGAGGGATGACAGCTCATGAGGCACCAAAATTTCCACCATTAATGAAAATTAAACACAGTTTAATTTGTATTTGATTTACCAATAAATTTTGGACAGTCTTCGTTGAATAAAAATTCACTTTCTGTGTTTACTTGTCCATAAATTTTATTATTAGCACTTGTGGCCTGGTTGCGTTGAAGTTCTAATATTAGAAAATTAGCGTACAATGTCTGAAATGTCGTTTGCTGGTTTTGGGTTTATCGATTTCACAATTATTTATAAAAAAGAATTTATATAAAGAAAAGTATAGACAATAAACAATTTAAACAGGCCCGTTGCCCTGTTTGAACCAAAACTGAGACCAATAAAACAGAGTTGCAATAAAATGCATTTATTTTTTAATTATTTAATATAATATATATATAGAGTTCCATTAATAATTTAATTTTATGTCAAATATATTTGACATAAAAATATATCAATATCACCATGACGATTGCATATAATAACAATTTAAATGAAAACGATTTTTCAATTTTTTATTACCTTTTGTTTATATCCGTTTTTTCTCATTTGTATTGCAGTGCTTCAGACCTGTCCATAAAATATATGTATATTCAAATAAATTTAAAGTGCATTAGTGCTAGTGACCAGTACATCGATCTGGCGTTAAATTTGACGAAAATAAAATTAAGGTTGAACATGCTAACACGTTATATTTTTATTATACAATTAACAGATATTTAAGATGCTCTTTGTGTGATAAATCTATAATTTTATTTTAATATATATATATATATATTTCATTACTATGTATATCAACAATAAAAATTACAAGCAATAATAATAAATAATTACTCAGTCGAAACGAACGGTACAATTGCTTTATGCTCCATAAGAGAAAAGCAAAAAAAATGTAAAAATAACATCAAAAGAGGCTTTTTCAGTATTTTCCTAGTATATTCGAGAGTAGAAAATAATTTTGTTATTACGTCTGTTTTCCGCCGGATATAAATTATATAGCGTTTATCTCCGAATACACGTATCCGTTACATATCTTCGGATGTTGTTTTTTTATTTTTGTGTAAAATTGATTCACATTCCTTTACATCGTACCGAATAATATTTATTTGATTATATCATCGTTCATTAAATTCGTGTAAATAATTTCCTGATGTACAAGACGATGTATAAGATGATTCCATCAGGAGATTCCTGCATTTTCCCTTGTATGTTCCTGAAAAGCTTTCTTGCGGAAATTTTCGTTACATTTTTCGCATAAATCCAATTCCACGAATCCATTTAATCCCACTCATACGCACTCGTCTCACAATCCAACGTGTAGGTAGTAGTGTCTAGTACCAACGCGAAAAGTTATATTTTATTCAGTAGACGTTGCGAAATATAAAATTTTATTGTGCCGACGGTGTTGAGAGCTTTGATCTCAACGGTAGATAATTGCTATTTATTTCGGCGCTTGGGTAACGTAATTAGATTTAGGGGATATTCCCAGAATCCTAGTTTTGTAATATGGCGATGTGACATGTGATATGTGTGTGACATGCGATACGACACGTGTATATTTTTTTTTATTCGACGTGATACGTTGAAATTTAATTGGAAATTGATATCGATATAGACTGTTTGAAGGATATTTATGTCATCGATAATACGATAGCTTATTAAATGTTAATTATTTCAATATTTTCATTCAATTGCTCGAATCACATCCGCCAATGGAGTCGGTGGCGGTAAAAAAAATCTGAAATTCCCTTATGGAAACTTTTCTTATTGGAAAGGCGATAAGCATCGCTCGAGTAATGTACTCGACTGTGACGAGAGGAATCAATTATTATTTTTATATTTTTTTCTACAGTATATTTATGTACTTTAGGGCCAACTTTTTTCATTAAACTACCTGTAGATATTTCGGGGTATCTCTGAATTATTCATGAGACATGGATATACAAGATAGAATGGCTAAATTTGATTTTTATCAAAATTGTGATGTAAATAACGTAAAAAATATGTATACAACAATGTATTTTGAGTGGTTACTAATACGACATATTCTGGAGCAGGTATTCTATGAGAAGAAAATCATATCGCATTAAAAATCCATTATGACTTTTGATGGAAATTCTGAAGACGTAAAAAATTGGAATACAGAGAGATAATTAAACTCGCGCTCATTTTTACTTTCATTCCGTAATATGCTGCCTTTTGAATTATTTATTTATTTTATTCGTACAAATTAATGATTTAAATTTTAATTAAAATATATATTGACATCGTTTCTAAACAAAATATAAAATATTATCTCCATCTATCTATAAATAATAAATGTGCCAAATATTTTTTTATGATAGCATAGTATGTTTTTTATAATATTTACTATTATTATGTGTATTTTATTTTTCATGCATAAAAAATAGTAGAAAATAAAAATATAGTAAATATCCGAACCATTTTCCGAGCGTAGTATAGAAAATCATTAACAGAGCGTTTTATAATATTATATACATTTTCCCAAAAAGCTGTCTTTAAAATCAAGTATTTATTATTAAAATATTTTTTTCTAATTATTATATAATAATAATAATATAATTTTGAAATATATGGTAAAATGCCAAATTAAACAAGATAAGGATCATTTTAAATTTAATAATACAATGGCGGAGCGGACGTTGAGATTTGTCCTTTGTAGGTTTCAATCCAATCTCACAAATGAATAAATGCTCTTTTCACCTATACGAATTTCCCAGAGAGACGCGCCTCCTAATCATCTCTTCATCTTTCCTCAGCCACAAATTATTTTTTACGGATTCAATTTTTATAGCTTCTGTTTATATAAATTTAATATATATTTTCTTTCATCTTTCAGGTATGAAACTTCCTCTACTACAATACATCTGGAGGTATGTAGTTACATTTTTTTTTTTTAATATTTATCTCTCTAAGATCCGACGAGAATGCCGAGAATGAATGGAAAGAAAACAAATTACATTACAAACTAATAAAAGTCGCCTTTTTTCTTATTTTCAAAGAGGCGTTAGATTACTTGTGTGTTTGTGTGTGTGAAATTTATAGGTAGGGACATCTTTCTTCAGAAACGATGCTTTTAGGGACAACTTCTTAAATTCTCATCGCTCTGAGGTATTTGATTAAAATTCCTCTTAGCGCCGAGCGATGGTTCGTAGCAGGCTATACCAAATCCCATAAAGATTCCGCTGATATAAAAACACGCATACACACCACGAAGCCTGTAAAATATTAATCAATTTTTTTTTAATATTTCACTCGCTTAATATTTTTTTCATTATAAACTAGATATTGTGATAGCATATTATTTTAATTAATTTGAAGCCGGGTTTTATGTAAACATATTTTTTTTTAAATTAATATTTGATAAATTACTAGATTAATTTAAAATACTGTTCTTAAACTTGGACAGCGCAGCTTTGCAGTGTTTCGAAGCTGGGCTTATTTTCTTTTCCATCTCATTATTGGATTTCCGATCTTTTTTTCATTTTTACTGCATCGTAGTCAGACTGAATGACACTATAACTAATCACGTAATACTAACTTATGATAATTCTGATATTATTATTATATGAATTAATATATGAAATATGGAGTACAGAATGGGGGAGAATAATTATATTTAAATTTACGTGCAATTAATTAATTTATTTATCTATCAGTATTTATTTTTGTATTTGTTATACCGGAAAATGGTAAGATTTCCTTTGTTTGAGATGAACACACAGGCATCAGATGAATAGGATTTTTATTTTTTTTATCGATTTTATGATATCTTTGAAGCGTGTCACTGTTGTAATTAATATAATTTCATTTATTTGTGATTGAAATATATCGTTAAAAGCAAATACTTTTTATACAACATTATTTAATTAAGCTAGTTTTTCCAAAGAGTAGTAAAATGAATATGCAGTATAACCTTTATATTTATTTTTTCACTTTTCTTGAGAGTCCGTCAAATATAAAAATAATGTAACACATTAAATAAATAATTTAATTTCGTTTTTAGCAACAAAAAAGCAAATAAAAAAATATTTTTTCTTTGATACAGAGCTTTTATATAAAGTTTACTATATAAGACAATGAATCATTAGTCCCTTGATTAGATTTGTGTTTAGTAGTAACGTCTTCTAGGCCTAAAAACATGCAAGAACCTAAAAACAATCAATATGAATTTCAGTTCATGAATCCATTTTAAGAAAAAGTGCATTGTAAACTAAACGTTGCCATTAGTTTTGAAAATTACGTTTAACACTTTTATTCTTCTTAACCCACCCGCTCGAAAACAGCCGCATCGTATCTCAAAAACTCAAAGCATTTAAAGTCAAGATATTGATGAATTCTTCATCAATATCTTAATATATTATTAAAATGGATTATTTTAAGAATAAAACTTATTGATATTTTGGATTTTTTAGCTAATAAATTTGACGCGTAAATTACAACGCTCTCGGCGATGTCTCGTCGTAGACTAAGCTCTCAGAGCTCGTGTCACTAATACGTTTCACTCGCACTCGGCATATCGTACTAAATGCGAGCGAGAAAAATATCGCGCGCATGGCAACATTAGCGAATATTGTTTTATTTCGCAATTGCAGTCAATATAGGACAATCATTATTTATAATAATTATTCTTTAGACATTTTTAGACAAATACAAAAGTTTGTGACATATTATATTAAAAGAGTTATTCAAGAAAAATCAAATACTTTAGGTTCCCAATATACCCCATCGGCACAACGATGCTCTTGAGTTTTCTAGAAAAGATAGAGATACTGATTTGATTTTACATTTCTCGGCGTTTAAGCAATAATTTTATTCTAGAACATCAAATCTTGTTTAATGTGTCTAATATAAAAAGAGACGCTGCGCGACTAACAACCATTCGCCAAATATTTCCTGCGTGCTTCAAAATATTGCACAAATCGGATCTATCTATTCGTCATCTTATTATCTAATTATTGTTAAAATAATTAAATAATGATTTGCCCAGGCGGGAATAGATTTACAGAAAATTCTAATAAAAAAATAAAAGTCACGAATTGATATAAGTATCATTAATAATAATACTTTTTTTTCTTACAAATTATTAGTGCTTATTATTGTATAGGATTTGACTTACGAATAACGTTCAAATTGGCTAACGAAACCCCATTGTAAGTCGAGAACTAAACAAAACGAATATCTAATTCAGTGTATATTATTAGAATTGTTTTATTGGGTTATTTTTTTTATTTAAAATCATGATTTAATTAATTTGCTAATTGGATGAGATTTTCTTATTCAATATTCATGTTTGTTGCGTATTTCCCCAGAAGGACTTGTGACTTTTGAAGGCCGTAATCTTGCTCTACTCACTTGGTGTCAGACCCCAAGTCTTGACATGATGCGTCATAATATTTACTTTGAGTCAGACTCCAACATTATAATACAACTTGATTTAATTAATTAATATATTGTTTCGGTACGTTATATCCACCCTGTTTTAAAGAGTCAACATTTTTTCAAGTAAGCTTGCAATACTCTCAAGATCCCCGCGTCTTTCTGCTACCCTAATACAACAACCCTCACCGTATAAACTGCAGATACGTTCACCAACCCTCTGTTCGTGACCGGCTCGCGGACTAAACTACCCCCGACGGACGCCTATTGATTTTAGACGCCCCCCTCCCACCCGTCTTATGCGGTCCTGGCACCCAGAGTTTAAATATTTGTGGGTGCACGTGCGAATTCACGGTCTTTGGAAAAGTCAACTAATTAATTATACGGCGGCGTCTTTGTCTGCTTTGTACGCGCACGTGTAAATAAGGAGACGTAATTCGGCAACCGTGGGCACATTAACGCGAGATGGATTAATTAAAAAAAAAAAATTGAAATTTCGGCTCTGATTCGAGCCGAATCGTTTACATGCGCGATTCGATCCCTCGGCTGTCCAATAATTAGAAATAATCGCCGAATGGTGAATACATTCGTGCGCATACCACGGGTCGTTACCCCCTCTGTTCGTGCGCCATTGTCCGACAGAATTGATACCCGAGATGCGGTCGAATCACGTCCCAACCCCTATAACTGCGGGTGACGACACGGATCCCCAGTGACGTCATACTTCCGGATATGCTCGAGTGACTTCGACAAATGTTATACGATAACGGCCAGTCGTATGCAGTCGATGTTAGATTCCGCAGAAGATTAAATTACACCGAATTTATCTATGAGGTTAGATAAAAAAATATACTAGGTGTATAGGACATATTTTTTTATTTTGTTGGTATATTTATCCTTGATACATTGGCATATATATACTCAATCCATACTTGTAATGTTCAGCGATTTTTGTTTTAACCGATTCGTCACGACGGTTCGAAAACAACCGCTTCGTCCGAACTATTTATAATGTAAAATAGACCCCTAGTTATTTAACTTAAGTCAAGATATTGTTTAAATCTTTATCAAAATCTTGATTTTTTGAAAAATAGTTGAAAATTCGAAGTATAAAAATAGTTATTTATGATATGCTTTATAATTTGGTCGATGTTTTAAATTTTTTAACTAGTCAATATGATGTTTTTTTTTATCGCAATTGCAAACTTACGAGCAATGCAATTGTTTAGAAAAGCACTGTAAAGTCGTTGAAGTTGACGAGTAAATTCCCAGCTGATCAGCAACCGAAGAAGATTTAAAAAAGCGAAGAAAATGATTATGGAGAGTCGCCAACTCGCAACTATACGATTTGCTGATGTTGTTTTCATAACATTTAGCTTAGATTGAGCAATATTTTCGAAACTTTTAAGTTTTTACAGCAATAACGAATGAATATTGCTTAGAAGTAGATCTAAAAATGCTCAAACGGGTCATGAAATATGGATGTACAGATATGAGTTCTGCTTACTTTTATATATCTTAAAGATCTCCAAATAATTGTGATTTTTTTACTGGCAATAAAAAACAGTTAGAATAAACAACAGCACATCCGAAGATATTAATAGACAATACGGTGTTAGACATCCTCAATGTTTATTCCGAAAAGATTTGTAATTAAGCATTGCAAGATACAAAAGAGCGGATCAAAATAAACGGACTCTTAAATGATAACTTGCAGTCTTGCTTGAGAGTCGAAAGGAATTATGACCACTCATTATACAAGTAACCAAAGCATTATTATGGTTGAAAATGAAGTCTTAAACGAAAACTTGTAAATACTTCAAAGACGATCTAACTTGTCGTGTAGCCTCAGTAGAAAAAAAAATATATACCTTAGCTGCAGTCTGGACCAAAACTGACGGCGATGAAATGTCGAATTGGGACACTCAGAATGTTATTTATCCAGATGAAAAAAATGCGACATCTTGAAGCATTTTCATCTTGTTCTTCTGGCTAAGATTCAAGGATGACGAGGACCCACGACGTCCTGGCCAAATAAATCTACGGAAGTGCTTTGGTAAAGATCCCACCTCCTTTTCCTGGGCAGCAATTGATTAATATAGATTTTTTTATAATAAAGAAAATTCTGTGTGATTTTCTTAATAAACTTCGTATATGTTCCGTTATTTATCTATGTATTACCCACTTGATTTTCCATGGACTTCCTGTCTCAAACTATCCACGGTCAGCTCAGATAAGCCGCACACAAGAATGGATACACACACCGTTCCGGCTCGGTGCGGGCTATAAAGTGTGTTTCTTCCGGTTCCCGGAAGTGTTCTAAATTCGCAGGAACGAAGGTCAGGGCGTGGTGGGTCGGGAATCGAGAATTTCCGATAATCAAGCAGCAGCAAACAAACCTTCCCCTGCCAGTGGTAATACAATTAATATTTTTGGCAACAAAAACGAGGGGGGGGGGAGTGTTTGGAAACCGCCTACCCCCTTGGCGCTTATCTGCCTTTCCGCGAAATTGATAGTGTAATTAAAATAATAATATATCTGTACTCGATAAGCGATTTAATGATGGCGGATAAATTAAGTCCCGCTTGATGAGAATCATATTTTAACAGGAAATTGAATCCCGGGCTCCACGGCGCGGTGCAATTAAACGGAACGCGTTTCCCCAGCAGATATCTGATATTTATAAATGTTTTTTTTATAAATAGAAATTCTCAAAGAAAATTTTTCTTTAATTTATAATGATTGTCAGCTTTAAATGTTATCTGCGAGAGGGATTTTGATTTATTAATTTTTTGTGTATACATAAATGTTTTCATTGGAAATGTTATTGCATAGTTTGCGTTAAGATGATTTGAAAACGCATTTTGCGGTTAGTATTTGAGTTGCATTCTTGTTGGTTTTATTGTTACTTGTGTTTCAATTCAGGTAATTGAATCAGAAATGAACAATGCAGTTGAAATTGCGCAAATATTGTTCTAAGATTTTGGCGTAGATATTTTCAAAGAGCGTACGATGCAATTTTGTTTAATTAAATTGTGTTGAAACAAGATACCTAAGATTAAAATAAATACTAGAATAGATTCCCGTAATTTTGAGAACGAATATATGATAATATTTAATTATTATAATAATAATAATAAATTAGGAATGTTTGTAGTATACCTTGTTTCCGCAATAAATATTATCTGTTTTTATAGTGTTGGGTGAATTAAACATTTAAGCATTTGAGAAACATGTAACGGTCTGCAAACCGAATTGGGAATAAAAGAAAGTTATTGTTTTTTAGTTTTCAATCGATGTTATCCATCACATATTATTATTTGATAATTAATATCAAGAACTGTATTAGAAATAATATTATCTCTTTCTATTGAACCAAACTACCATAGTTTCTTTCCATCCAACCATCATTTGTCTTCCACTTTATCCATTATGGTAGCAGGCAGAATGTAAAATCATAAAAAAATCTGTCTTTTTATTAAGTACAATCTAAAATATTTATTTTATTAATAAGTAAATTGATAATAATTTACTATCGCTATTTAATATATTTATAAAAAAAACTCTTCTTGTTAAAACTACGAGTGTTATGTCTTGTAGGTAATATGCATATTATTTCGATAATGTAAGTTAACCGCGGCTAAGCCAAATTTAAATCGGATAGGTGTCCGACAAAAACTACGAATTCAGGGAATTCTTTATAACACTTGCTATAAATTTCAATCCAACAAAACTAATATTAAATTAACGAGTGTCGTGGTTTGACAGGGGGAGGGGGAATATTATTGCGAAAGACTCATTCCCTTTGCTTCTTGAGAATCATTATTTAATCTTTATATGGGTGAATGGTGGTTTGGAATATTTTTGTTATACCATTCATTCGTCGTAATCAATATAAATAAATAAATATAAATAAAAAAAACTAACCACGAGCTTGATGAGGTCATTAAGGCGCAAAAGCTAGTCTTGCACAGAACCTTTCTCCAGACGAAGCCACCGGAGTCCTCATTATATGGAGATTCTATAACAAAGACGTCACTAATGGCACTAAAAGTGAGAGAATAGTAAACCACTGCCGTGGATCAGAATATAAAAAAATATATAATAATGAGGGCAAAATTCAAAAGAAGTTATAGCGCTAAGGCATCGTTATCTTTTTTCATCAAAATCATATTAATTATTATTCATATTTAGCAAAAATTTTAATTAAATTTACACCCTAATATCTTTATTTATGTTATTATAAAATATATTAATATATCTTATTATATTAAAAAAATCTAATATTTTCAACAAAGATTTTTGTGCGTAGAGGTCTTTAGTTCTTTTAGCCATGGATTAATGACACATAGTATTCCTTAGTAATCATACATTCTTATAGTCATCGTTTAATTCATATGTGGGTTTTAATCATTCATTGTGTGAACGGCGTGTGTGCGTCGTGGAAGACAACCCCGCAATGAGTAGACGCCCCAACTAGCAGGGGGAGTTGCGTGCGCATTCCCTCTTACCCTCCCTCGCTGGGGACTCCGCCCCTCCTCAAGGCATCGAGCGTTTCGCTGCCCTCTGCGCTCCTGGTGTTTCGTAGACGTTTTCCTTCCGAACGCCACTTTCCACGAACACTTGGGCCAACCCTTGTAGGGCCTCAGTCCCGTAGATGCACTGTGTCCCTTTCGTGCATGCAGTTGCATCCGTAAGTGTCTCTCGGTCGGGAAAACCCCAGACTTCGTGACGTGCCTTCGTTTCCCGACATCTGGCGCGCAGGTGAAATCCAGGGCGGCACAACCATCGACGAATAATTTCATTCGACAAAAAAGAGGGGTGAATTATTCACCGGGGGTGAGATGCGAATCGATAGCGCAACAAACCCTTATGCATCACGCCGAAAGTATCCATAATGTATTATTTATTAAGAAAATGTTTACCATCCCTGTCCATGCAGAGGGGTAATCGCGGCCGGCGTGAAAACTTCTCGGAAAATCCCCTTCGAACTCTGTGCGCTTATGCTGCCCTGGTAGCTCGTAGCCTTTGAAATAGAGCCTTCTTGCTCGTCGTAGCCTTCAGCGTAGGCTCTACGATCGTAACGTGGGGATTTCACACGACAATAAAGTGGGGTGCGCACTTTTACGTTTCAGCGTCAACTTTATTACCAATCAAAATATTATTATATCAATCATGATATATACATAATTATGGAATTATTTTTTTTTTATTATAAATATTTTTATATTATTAAATACGTCGATAAAACAGCAGACTGTTTTATCGAACGTGCGTATATATTATTATGTATATAATGCGTGTAAGGTGATACGTTTAATTCCCATATTATCCTTATATTTCTTCAAGTATTATACGCTCGATTTACGCAGTGATTATATAGAAGCTATCTAGCGTGTAAATTTATTATGTTTTTATACGTGTATATATGTATATGTATTGTTCCCTGAATATATAGTGACAGGACGTCTATATACGGAGGTAAGTGGAGCGCCAAATTTTATGAGTAACAATACAGCAATAGAAGCCGTGCCAAGAAATAAATATAATTTGGACAATTTAACCTTGCGGTATATAAATTATCCTGTGGAAATAAACATTTTTCCCGAATAAACACATTAGGCTTTGACGAGAAATAATTTATTTTTTTGCTTGAAAAAATATCAATCTATATAATATTATATGTATTTTATGATAACTATATATATATTTTGAGTTGTGTATAAAATATATAGATACAGCATCCCATCCTGTTATGTCAGCTGACAAATAGACATGGATCAACACGTATAATATAAGCAAACATGGTCAGCAGTAATGATGTAGCATAGCTGTCAGATTTGCCTAAATCTGGTTACTGTAATGTTCGCGGCGTTGCGTTCTATTTCTGGTCGTCGACAAAAAAAGCATATTAATAATTTTGGAAATGATGGAATATGCTAAAATTTGCAAATTCGCGCCGGAGAATCTAAAGTTTGGCGCGGGCTTATTCGAAATATTCAAATATTATTTATGTTCCTCAAATACATGAATAACGTATGAAGAGTAGACTTTTCCTAGGTTTTCGCGTCGTACGTCTTCTTTGTTTCAAAATTTATGTGATTTTTATTACCTATGGACGATGATAAATTAAAAGAACTTACTCTCTGAGTTTTCTTTGTTTGAATTTATTTTCTCCTTTTTGCATATTTTCGGTGCGTGGTTAAATAGCATAAAATACATTGTAAAGTTGGTTGATAAGGGGTTTACAAGAACCCGGTAATACCGATAGGGATCAGATAACCCAACCCTCTCCTTAGTGCGTATAAACAAACGCTTTGTTACCAATTAGAATGAAAACCTTGTGGTGCAATGTAAACATTCGAAGGTAGATCGGGATTAAAATTTAGGTCACTGAATGTTTTATTTTTGTCTAATTTATATGCAAATACATGAAATTATATGCATTTAGAAGTAATTTATTATTTGAAATAATATGCGCTTTAAATAATGAGATATTTTTATTTAAATGGATTGGATGGATATCTTCATTAAAATATTTATAATTCTTATACATCATTATATTACATATCTAAATATAATATTTTATTTATACCTTTAAAGTTATGAGACAGCTTTTTTAATAATCGAGTTAAATTCTTTATAATGTGTCTGATTTTAATTTACATTTCTTAGAGTAAAAGTTAAAGATTTTTTAGTTAATTTCGTAATTTTCGTAATTACTTATTTGTCGTTAATCCCAAAATTAGTTATTTTTTTGTTTGTTACGTAATAGATTAATTCCAGTTATAGGGGGATGAAAAAAAAGGGTCAGGGCATAAAAAATACATGTAACTCCTAGAATTAATTCCAAAAATTATAAATTTTGATTATACTATAAACAATATAAATACAATATTTGCGTTACTCGGTACTTTCACTTTGAGTGGAAAAGTTTTTTAATGAACCTAATGAGTCTCGCTTGAGCTTGAATGAAGCTTTGCTCGTTTATTAAATACTGCACTTGATTTAAGTCAATTATAAAGGAGTTATTTTCATAGCAAACTTGGTTTTGCATTTTTGATTAGAATATTTTTTCGTTTCGGTATTCGATATTTTTTTTATAAAGTTCTATACATGCAGTCAGTTCTCGGCTTATGACCATTCGTACTTACAACTTTAAATAATCCTTTTTTTTGCAGTCTTAGTCAAATATTTTTTACGTGATTCAAAATATCGTTCAAATAAAATCATTTAGTCAATTGCGTCATTGACTACCAATATATGTATATGTTTTTTAATGATTTTTTTATAAAGTTATTGCAAGCACATACAAAGATTAGACATTTAATCACAAATTTGCAATAAAAAAATATATCATAGAGATGATTGAACGACGATGTTTAAAGAAGAATGAGTTACAAATTAAATAAAGGAGTTGAACATAATAGATAATCTCCAGATAAACAGCAAAAAACACTGCAGATTTTGCTCAGTTTAGTGACGGTACTGAACAATTTTAAAATGTGTACTCAGTAACTAATAGATCTTATTTGGCAGACACTTCTCTGTTAATTTAAAATTTATAATGAGAAGAAATAAAGCAAAATAATGATATAAACTAATCTAAACAGAAGAACAAAGTCCATCAATAGCACAAATGATGAAAATGCTTCAGAAAAATTATAATATAATCTGTATTGTGTATTATTTACTTAACTTTTTTACTCCGTGGGCCAAACGTATTGGCCCAAAAGATTTTTTAGCAAACAACTTGAACTAACTTTATTTAATTTAATAAAATAATGTCATTTTTTCAATCGGATATCTGATTCGGTTGATATTTATTTTTCTTCTAATAAATTAATTTAAAAAAAAATAAAAGTAACTTATAGATTTGACTAAAAGTGGACAGAATGGATTGGCTTAAACAAAGATAAAATTTGCAATCAGAATTTAAATAAAATAATTACATGCTACGTACGTTATTTATGTTTAATATTTCTAATAAAATATATATGAAATTAAAATTCGGTTCGCTACTTTTTTGGATTACATCCAAAGTGGGAGAATAGAATTTCGAAGTCGAGAATTGACTATACACGCAACTCTCGTTTTACACGGTTTTAAAAAAATTAAACGATACACAATTTATTTGTTCTAACACGGTTTGTTTGAACTAAATAATGAATTTTAGCGATATGAAAAATGTCGTAGAAAATCAAATTATTTTCCTAATACGTAAAGATTCAAATGATATTAATAATAACAAATAAAATACTTTATTAGCTTCTATATAAACTATCACTTATTTACACGGATTTTGATGGAACGTATCCACCGTGTAAAAAGAGAGTTGGGTGGATATATTTATTTTCAAATTGTTAAGCATATTCGTAATTAGGGTAATTCTTTATATTCATTATTTTGATTCTTACCTCAATTAACCGATTTTAATAAGTCATCTTCGAGGGTTGATTGGATCTCGTTAATATCTTGATGCGTAATTTTTGTATCGTTATTAAATATAATGAAACTCTAAAGATTAATGAATTACATATTATAATTTTTTAAATATATTAAAATACTTCATATATAATCTACTATTTTCATGTCGGATATAATTTTTAAGACGATTATAAAGAGCATGGTGGCATGGAGCTTTAGAGCTTATAAGACGGGTAAGCTTTAGTCGCGTTTTCTCCAATTAAGCTCTGGAAGTCAGTTCAGATAGTCGAATAGATTTAATCCAATTATGATCGTTCCAGTTATGGTCTCTCGTGGAAAAACGCGAATGCACAGAGTGATCCGAGCACTTCTCACGCAACTTTCGTTCGGGCGAGCAATCGTGTGGCCAATTAGACACAATGGAAAACTTTTAATGCACGCGTTTTCGTGTTGTGGCAATTCCGCCGCCGCCGAAATATGAAAACATTGAAATAGTGGAGTTTTCATCGCTTTTCCATAACGATCGAAAAGTTTTCCGTGGCAAGTTTTGGCCGAGAGATTTATTGCCGCCGTCGCATGGGCATAACAACGGCTGCACGGTGGAATTATCCGGATTGGTTTTCGGGGCCTGGAACAGATATTTGCAGTTTTTGGGCAGGGGTGGCGAACCGATTACGGTGGCGGGCAGTCGAGCTCGGCGCGGGTCGCAGGCGGACGTGCTCGGCGCCACAGTTTGTTGTTTTCGGACACTTTGTAACTCGCGTGAATATCGGGACACCACATTGTTTGTATAAGAAACCGGGTCGAAAATATTTGTAGTGTTTACTAATAAATCGGAGCGAATGTTTACGAAAATAGAAACGCGATAGCGTGTATGGGGAAAAGTTGATCGATCCTAATTCTATGTGATTTTTTTGCTTTTCGATTTCGTGTCAACTGTGCATAGAATATATTTATAAATTATCTATATATGTTATTTTCCGCAAAAATAATCGTAAATACACATGTGTATATACTATAATATAAAGCATTTGAGTGGCGTAGATAAGAAACATGCTAATGTCTCTCGAGAACAAGTCGTAGCGTTCAAAGAAAGTTTTTCATGAATTTCATATAACACGTCGCTCATGTAACAAAACTTGATCGACCGATGCAAATTTTAATAGATATTTAATTTTTAAATCAACGCTATGTTGACGCATGGATTTTAATATTTTTACGATTTTTTTTACGCCCCAGCATGCTGGCGATTATGAGAATAAAATCACATGAAAAACACACGGAATGTAAATAATTCAACCGTTGCATATTAATAGCCGCAATTCGAAGAGAATTCTTTATTGAAAAATCGCTATTAATCTGTACCCAGATTTTATTTCGAGTTCTTATTTATGTTTGGATCGGGTCTATTATGTGCCACATCTAGCGTGCCGCTTGCCAAATGATCAATATTTTTACGATTATTACCAACAAAATCCCATATTTTTTTATGGATTGGCCATTAAATAACCTATATAAATTGATGTTATTGTTTCAGCGATTTGGGATTGCATTATGTTGGATAAATCGATTATGGTGTATGGTATTTCGTCAGAAACATGCGAAAATTTGCAAATAAAATTGTATCTCGATTGTAACAATGTTATTATCTCTTATATTCGGATGAAATCGGATTTAATTTATAGTGTAAAATCTGAATAATAATATTTATTGTTCAGGAGGGTCAGTATCATTGTTGTTTGTGAGGTCAACGATGCAAAATGGTTATCAGGAGAAAGTAGCGTAAAATTTTCATTGTGCGCGTTATATATATTTTTCATTTCGATATCCAAAGGGTTTTAAAATTTCCCTTTTTTTCTTTATGTCTTTAATGAAACTTTTCACATAAATAAGAAGAAAAAACATCTCGTTATGGAGGGGCGTGGCAGTTCACGGTAATGATATGTTGTTCACTTAAGGCCCGGGGCTTTCTGTTCCCCCTCATTCGAAGTATTTTGCCTGGAAATAATTTACAGGAATTTTTCAGGTTTTGGGAAATACCCTAATTCATCGTAATTCTTACCCAAATCCTGGCCACACGTCTTGCGTAACGTTTCCCCGTGCTGGAATTATTCCCTCTTTCGGGGGCTTTATTTCACAGTGCAAACCGATTTTCAGGGTTTTAAACGCGATACAATTGCTTGTACAAGGCTTTTTAATGTCGCTGGAAACGCTATAAAGCTAAATATAGAGATCTCATTGTACAGATAGTTCAGTTTTTGCGCCATCTGCTAGTTTTATTCAGATAAAATATTTCTTATTTTATTTAATAATTTATTCTAGACTTTTTGCATTGAATTATAATCTGTATACTTCATTCAAAGGAAATATTATATTAAATCTCGTTTTAGATTTGATTAAAATATTTTTAAAAAAATCTGTGGAATTATTTATTCAAATCACGCAATGGGACGATAAAATTTTAAATCTTCGTAATAAAAAAATATGCAAATATTCGCTCATCCCAAGTAAAACCTCGAATTTAGATCTCCGATATGCGAATTTTGATACGTATCCCTCGTAAGAAAAATGTTATAAAAATATATAATCTCACCCATTGTTTTAAAAATAATAAATCGTGTAAAACATATGCCGGTTACATGATTGTTTGTACAGCCAAAAGTTATCGAATGTAAAAGACAGTCATAAATCTAACACCGAATGAAATAATAAAATCCGATATAAAACTGCCGGTTTTTTTTTATTATTATTTCATCCTATAAACGAAACTTTTACGCTGTTTGCATTGAAGACTGACTGCCCGTTTGAAGACTTTACAAATAGACAAAATTGGATAAATATTTGGCCACCAGATATTTCAATTCTCAAACTAAACAATAATATTTTTATTGCAAATATATGATAAATTTGAGTTAATCAATAGAGACGGCCTGCTTATTTTTTCATTATTTTCGCAAGTGTTTTTTCATCGCCATAATCGTTTGTCCGCATAGCAATAAATACCTCGACGTGGAAATCGTAAACAAAGTACATCATTTTTCTCCCCCCATACACTCTTTGTCTAAACTGCTCGTAAATTATCTTCACTATGTAAATAATGGCACGTTAGTGAAACAAAATAAAACAGTTTGACCCAAAAAAAATATTTTGTACGTAGTATATATATATAAATCAATGAGATGCTGCCGCGTTATGATATACTGTATGCTAAACAATAATGCAAATAACTTACCGCAATGTGGATTAAATTTTTTTGTGAATCGGCCAATAAATCCCGATAAACATAATAATGTATACAGTCCTTCAATCGTCCTTAGAAATTTTTGGGGCCGTGAATTCAATGCGTATTCACCAGAGAAAAACTTTCGTCCAGACGTTCACTTAATATTGAATACGATAGCCTTGAAATATATAACAGTAACAATAGACACATTTTGACAGGACCCAATACTTTTTTTCCCCCATGAATTCCATTGTTATGTAATCTGTGATAAAACACTTTAATCCAATGTACAATAACAATTCATCAATCATCCATTACACGTAACTCTCGAAGTTTTCCCGCTAAAGTTTTCAGTATCGAGATAATTACTTATTAATGGGGAATAAGTACTGGGATCTTGGCGGATTATATATAATCCGTAGAAACGCTCGCTTTATCGGGATAATGATTATTTCCCGGCCGCTTTCGGGATATCTCTTAATTTGGAAGTTGGTGTAATTTGATGATTTTAATATTTTATTTGTGATCGCGAACGAATAAAATAAAATCAATGCGGAATTTAATTTATGATTATTTTTCTATGCACAGTTTTGATATAATTAAATAAAATATGTGAGAGCGGTTTAAAATGAGGCTGAAAATTACCGAAGACTGAAACGATTTTTTTCGCATTTCGCACATATTGCCGACACTACGGATAATATTGGCGATGGATAAGGCCGACATGCGGGATGTGACAAATGAGCAGGAGAGCTCTCCGGATGAGGGCGACAAGTCGACCCCTTCCGCGGAGGGAGGCGACGAGGAGTCCGCCGCCGGGGGCTCCAAGTCCGAGGGGGTCAGCCCCGAATCCGACGGCGACGATGTCATCAACATGCTGAAGAAGGAGCTAAGTCAGCAATTGAAGGGCGGGGGTGGCAAGGTGACGTATCCGGGACATCCGTCCACCCACACCAGCCAGATGCGCCAGGATGTTAGCGGCAAGTGTTTCAAGAAGTGCAAGAGCGCCACGTTTCAGATTGATGGTGCCACGTATACCATAGGTGAGCCATTTTAGCCAACGTAATAAACCGATTATCTGTATATTTTCAAAGTAAAAACAATTGCTCGGTGTACGGAATCCGAGAATTGCTTCTATTTTTATAGATTTCCCCGAAAAAATAACAAATCTCTCAATATAAATGATAGGCAAGTCTACGAATAATAAACTTTTCATGAATGATTTCTCGCAATTTCAAAATAACACTTGGCAGATTCATGTTTAGCGTTTATTTTCAATCGATACATTTTTAAGAAAAGGATTAAATACGCAATTACGATTCTTAGATTGTTAATATTTAATTAATGGTATTTATGCAAACATGATTTTTTTATCTTAATTTTTCATTGGTTAAAAACGTAATTTTATATCCAGAAATAATCAATAATAAATATATTAATATATATTATATATTACATTTAAATTCTGTCCCCTATATCTTCAATATAACGAACTAATACATACGAGAGTGTCCTGTTAAATATAAAAATCCAGGTAAAAAATTTGGCTTTCCGAACGAAATTGTAATAATACAATTCATCACAACATTTTTATTTCTAAAATTAGACCTAAATCTATGATATAATATAAATAATATTATATATGATTCTTACAACACATATATAAACCTTTTAATTGCAAAACAACGAAATATCGTTGTTTATTATTTAATTAATCAACATCTCATCAGTCACTTTTGCATTTGATCATTTAACCCAGACGTATCATAGGGTCTATTTGGGACACCAAGTTTTTGATTTGTATATATCGAATATACTTAATTCTTTTATATATAAATATTAATATAAATCCTACGTATCACAAATTTTATGTATTTGTCTAAAAAAAGTATATAGAATAAATATTATAAATATTCATTTAACTTTATTAGTCGCAATTGCAAAACAAATTAAAAACAACAGTATTAGCGCCTGTAGCCACAGGCGCGATGTTTTTTCTCGTTCGCATCTGGTACGATGTGCCAAGTGGGAGTGAATCGTATACAAGTGACACGTGCCGCGAAAATTTGATGGTCGGTATACCGGTGGCGTATCTTCAGTATGCGGAGGGACATCACCAAAAGCGTTTACGTGTCGTATTGATTTGTAGAAAAATCCAAAATATAGATCAAATTATGAATAACTATTTTTATTCTAAGAATAATCTAATTTTTCTAAAAAAATTGATAAATATATTGATGAAGATTTTATCAATATCTTGAGATGAAATGCTTGGAGTTTATTTTCCATTATAAATAGACCCCCTTGGACGATGTGATTGGTTGCGCTATGACGGATCGGTTGAAGCATCTTCAGGTGATTGAGTTCAGGTCTAGGAAAAATACGGCCCGTAAGCTAAAAGTGGTCCGTTACAAACTTATCGCGGCACGTGAACGCATAATTGTAGATCTACGTATATATTTTTTATAAATCAATCAGTCTAAGAATAAAATAATCATTTAAAGAATCTGAATAAATTTAATTTTAATGTTTAAAGATGTTATGTTTCTTTCATCTCAATAAATTATTGATATGCCTTTTTTGTAATGATAATAATTATTTTATTATCTAGAAAAAGGTTTCTTTAAAATTCTTATTGAAATCCTCCATAGTTTCAAAACAACTAGTATGATTCTTTTACTAAAAAGTTTGCCCAGGCCTGATTTAGTTAATCTTGATTGTTTTTTTTTTTTTCTAAGTTTATCCGTTACATTCAGGCTTTAAAAGTCTACATTTATGAAAAAGATGTATATGTTTTTATCAAATTAAATATAATAGTATTTATTAATTAAGCCTGTGGAGAATCATATTTAGTCATTACTAAAAAAAACTAAGTTGTAGGATTTACTTTACAAAATTACTAATCTTATCGAGACTACTAACTATATTTTGTTATTTTTAATCTTCTGCCGTAAAAATACTTAAATTATTTATATTCAATAATGTTAAATCTTACATAATAAAAATGTGTGTGGATTCGGTTATTTTAGGATTTTTGATATTGTAATTAAACTGTTAATAATTAATACCCTTTTTCGATGTTTGTTAATCGGCTTCATTGTTTTTTTTTTAATTACGAGTTCAAAGAAAAAAATATTATCATACATTTATTAATATGTTGTGTAAGTGAGTGAGAAACGTCTACAGAATTAAACGTAAAACCTTATTTAATGAAACTGTATATTTTTAAATAAATTAAAATAAGACTTGTTGGATTAGATTTGTCGAAATTTTTCAGGCCAATGCGTCTGGCATACAAAGTAGCATATTAATTATTTAATCTTAAAATGTTAGACAGTATTATTTTATTTGTTTTTAATATATCTGTGACTTTATTTGTCACGCACGATATTATTTTTCATTCGACAGTATAACGGAATTAGCATAAATATTTAATTTATCGTTCATGCTGTCCGAACTTAAAATTAATTCATCGCGATTAACTAATATATAGCCTGTTAAAGACCTGCGAGTGTTTTTAAATTGCTATTGCCTTTGATCACGAGAGCGTCGCATTTTCCGACGCCGCTTTTCAAATATCATACACGTATGTCACATGCGACTACATATTTGTGTTGCAGAGTTATAAACATTCTCTCTTGCTCCACTTGTGATTCGTTTTGTTTTCGCGCACTGCGCCCTACTTAACATTGTCTGCTTCCTCCGTCTCTGCTTCGTTTGCTCCAGACGCGAATCAAAACTTAGCTCTAAATACAAGTTTTACTATTCAGCGTTGCGCCTTCATACGTAACTGAATAATCTTGTGTAATAAAAAAAACTAAAGCCTCATAGGTAATGTTTTCAAAGAAAATTGTTTTTTGATGCCATGATTGATGAAGCGACAAGGCTCACTAACTTTATACGATTAACCTTTACTCATAATTATTAAATAGATTATCTATATCGTATTCTATATTTTAATAAATTTTTAAATTCATATAAAATGTCAAAATCTATCGATTTATGTGATAATATTTTTTTTACATGATATACCTGTAACTTTAAGGCCATCCCTCTTATGTAAGCCCGCACATAATAGAATCTGAAGCATAAATAAGGCCCATCCAAGGAGATTCCTAGATGTATTTGTTGTTCAAACATTTCCGTTTATAATTCCACATTTTATTATTCATCACGGGGGCTCCGTCTGCTTTAACGGATGATGGTAAGAGCACAGCTCTCAAAATTCTGATGAATAATGTTAACTCTTGGTTGGAGGAATTTATATTTTGGATAAATATATAATATTTTCATTTCCGCACGAGTCCCGCTCCCTATAGAAATGCAAATAAATTCATGCGAAAATAGGCTCTCAATGAAATTTGTCATACATTTATTTGAATCCGAAAAAAAAGTCTCGCTGAAAAACAATTCCGCCGCTGTTTTTGATTCGGGCCGAGTATGAACGCGTGTTTTGCTGAAATTTCGCATGGCGAAATCCGGGACACCATCTCGGTAACTGCAGTCTAATGAATATGAAATGTGTCGCAATGCAATAAACAATGCAGAATTATTTTGTGTTAGCGGGTTTACAACGCTTGCCGACAAATGGAAATCACTTTAGATAATTAATTGCGATATATTTTATAATCCAGTTTTGGATTGCATATTAATGAGAAAAAAATATATATATAGATACATCCGAAGTGCTTAATTCAAATTGCATATTTAATAATTGAACCACGAGATCAATTATTAAATATACAATGTCAATATATAATCTAAAGTTAATAATACGATCATATTTTTTTTTTCCAAATCGTTAATATTTTTTGTAATTATTAGATTTATGGTATAAAAATAATCGTGTTTGAAGTGAATACATCTTCAATAATCGTCACTTTTATATATACAAAATTGCAACACATAATGTGTTGTAGAGTTGTTTTTTTTTCCATTATGTATTTCTTCATCAGACAGCTTGAATTCAATCTCTAAACCAGATAGACTAATACTCTACTGTGGCTATACAGATTATAAATAAAATTGTTTATGTGTTAAAAATTCTTCATTTTCGTCTTCAGGTATGTATCAGATTTTTTTTTATAAAAATCTCTCATCTAAACCAATAACCTAACGATTAAATAAGAATGAATCCATGATGCTCTGAGTTAATAATTAAAATTAATGCTATTATAGTATGAATGTAGAAAATATTATTTTATTTATTTACTTTGCGGAATATATTAAAATATCCCTAAAAAATTCTTCGGCTATTACAAAAATATGCACCACTAATCTGTGAATAATGTTTAAGATTGTTCATTATAATCAAAATTAATTATATTTTATTGTTGACATTTTTTTGTATGTTGTTGCTTCAATTATTATAATAAAATATCACAAATTGATATTTAAAAATTAAATTTTCTCTGTACTTTCAACATTAAATATTTTTTAAGCAAATGTATGAAATATTCGAATACAAAGTATTTTTTATACCAGCGAATAATGTTTCTACCTAAGGCCTCACCGTAGACAGCGGATATCCTTGTCAGAATATTCTTTTGATTTATTTTACACGCAAACATTAATAATCATATCTTCGCGAATGCGACGTAAACATTTTCGCAATAAAATTAAATGGCAATCTAGGGAATCTCACGTCAGTGTTTAATTCAAAGTGGAATTATCTAATTGCGCTGGGGGTATAAAAGTTACATCGGCCTTCCGCGCAGATAAAAACGGACGCTAATTGTTCATTTTAATTAAAGGCGTCTCTGTTTTAAAATAAAATTGTGAGGTGACTGCTCGGAATATAGTAGCCGTTTAACTTATCCGAATTACAATTTAATTTGAAATTTTAAACGGGCGAGAGAGAAGTTTTAGATTTTTTCATAGGCGTTTGCGTAAATGGCTCATATTTCCCTTTGGATTGCCCAATTTTACAGTCGAGTGACTTATACGGAATAATATTCCCGTATGAAAATGTAACGTTCGCCGCAGAAAAAATGTGATACATTTAGATGAATATCCCTTTTTCGTAGGCTGCATACGCCATTTTTCATTCCGTGTGAGAGGTGACGTTAAACGTTTCCAGAAAAGGGCTCCGGTATGATTAATTTTTTGTCTGGAATTAAATTTTCATTTCATGAACACCCTGTTCTCGCTGGCGCGGAATTTATTCATTCAGCGTACATGAAGGCTTCATATCTCTGCCGAAACGCGATGGATGAAAATGAAAATTTCGCGCGCGTGAAATTTATATATAATTTTTCTTTTTTCGCGGAGAGCCCTCATCTCCATTGTGAGGTCTGGAGTTTTTCCAGGGCCGTTGTCCCGGAAAGAGTTTAAAGCAAACCGGGCGTGGAAAATGGGTTCAGGGGGCAAAATTTAATTTTCAGAATCGCGTATATCAAAGCGGCCCTCAACTTTCGATATTTAGACGTCAGTTTGTAACCGCTTTGTCAGTCCGAGATGTGTCCCCCGCAAAGGTCAAATATTTTTGGACCGGAATTTTTGTGGACAAAATGAAGAATTACATTTTTTTTCGCATTCAAACAAGGGGCAAGATTGTTACAGTAAATTTATTTTTAATAATAATTATTATTTGAAGTAGAAAAATAACATTGCACTAGGTTAATGAATGGTTGTTGCATTAATAATTGCAAGCGTTTTTAAACAATATATATTATGAAAAGAGAAACATAGAAAAGCATTAATAACATTTTTAAATTATTATTCTGGAGCGTTGTCACCATCTACTTCAATAACAGCTTCCCATTTGTTTGGAATACGGTCGATTCCACGTCCAATTCCAAAAACGTCACGGTTCTTCGTGGCAATCCATGCTTTGACATCGGCCACCAAGTCAACCGAATCGGCATAAACTTTGTTCACCTGCCAATTTTTCAGCGATCGATTGACGTGGTAGTCTGTAGGCGTTTCTGTGAGAAAATATGGTGGACGTAGAAGCAGTTTCCAACCCTTATTAGCGACACATTCGACAATACGACGCTCAATATGTGGACGTGAAGTATTGTGGTGGAAGACGATATGGTTCTTTGTGACCCTGTCTTTTCGTCTCGATTGCATCATGAAAGCAGTCAAGTTGAGCCAGATAGACATTACTGTTGATGTTGAATTGCCGCTTGCCGTTTTTGTCTCGAATCCGCCATTATTGGCGATCTTCGTCGTCATTTTTTAATAACAATTCCATAAGATGATTTCCCAATGGATGCTTCCGCTTCTGGCCCCCCAAACACACCACATAGCTTTCTTACAGTGCACCTTTTTCGCTTTTTCTTTTGGTGATACTCTTGGTGAAACTCAGATCTTTTTTGTTTTGACGTTTTTCAAAAGAAGCCATGATTCATTTCCAGTGACATGATTTTTTAGAAACAGAGCTTGCTCGTTTCGTTGTAGCAAATCAGAGAATATTCGGACACGTTCGGCTTTATTGTCGTCGAAGAGCTCGTGAGGGACCCATCCAGCCACTTTCCACATGGTGTCGAGCTTTTCGAGAAGACGAACGATGGTTGAATGGTCCACAATATCACAAATATGCAAATGGATATCGACACGCAAATAAAATAATATTTTTATTGAAAAAAGTAAAAAAAAAACAGCAATTTTTATTAACAAATAACCCGCAGGATCAAAATCCTTTTATTAGTAAAAAATATATTTTTAATATATTATACAATTTTCAATGATATTGTAATTTTTATTCATGTAATTTTATTTTATCGAAGTTCCAATATGTTCGTTAAAATAACTTTCATCATTAGCAGAGCAACTCGTAACTTCAAACAATAGCCTGAATTTGATAGAGCTCAAAACTTACATATCAAAATGTGCATTACGCTCTGAAAACGCTTTCAAAAGTTGGCAATGGCTGGTCTGAAACTTTAATCTGGATCGAATTTCAGCTAGACATCGATTAGCAACTAATATGAGCATATCCGAAGTTAATACTCTTTTTATGCATTCATTAGGTTTTGTTAGTCACTTCGCGAGCCGCACACACGATTTTCTGTGTAAATTGATTTTTTTTTACACGCGGCTTGAAAAACCTTACTGGCAATTTTACGTTTTGCGGAAAATGGACTTTTTCGTTCTACGCTCCCTTTGGTAAATGGGCTCTTTTTTGCAACGATGTTCTATATATTCCATCGCGGGTTTTTAGTGCTGGTTATTTTTAAGTACGGGATTTTATTATCTTTGTTACGATTCAATTTCATAAGACCCGCTCGTTTCGTACAATTGTGATGATTTTGTTTTTTATCCCGTTTCGAGGTTTAAAATGATTAAATCCCGGACATAAATATTTAAAACAAATTATAAATAATAATAAAATATGCTTTTGTAAAGATTTGTTTGTTGTTGGCGGACTGAAATTAATTCTAACGCCGAGTGAAAGGATTTAATGAATATGTATAATTGTTTTTCTTTAATATTCGACGCAAAGATTTGTCTGAGTTATGCAAAATATTCATCGCGAATTCAACTAATTAATTTACAACACTCTGTAAAACAAAATACATATATGTGTGCATGTATATAGATCCACATCATTTACATACATCTAGTAAACGTTGTGGACATATTCCGGATTGAACCATTGAAAGCTTTTACCGCTCGCGACTCAACTGAGTGGATTCAATATTCGGAAGCTTTTTTCCAGCGTGCCGAAGCTGAAATTCGAGATTATTCGATATGCAATGATAAAATTTTCAACTAAATCCTAAAAAAATTCCTAAACCCTTACAGAACCTTATCTTTGCGTGAGGAGTGAGCGATTGGGGACAGATGGCTGTTTAGATAGGGCACATTTTCGGCAAACGCATTCTGTTAGTCTAGCTAAAATATACTACTTTCCCCAGTGATGTATGTATTCATAGATTATCGTGGAGAATATATGATATTTTTTTTCTATCCTCGAAAAGATTACACTCTCCGGGGACTATTAATATAATGGCATTAGGAAATCCCGGAATCAATTCTGATATACTTACACAAGTGTATATAAAAATATTAAGCGAACGGTAGAGAGGAAATTACCGCCGGACAATGGTGAAGAATATCTATGTAATAGAGATGTTACTCAATCGTACATTTCTAAGCTTTTTATATATAATCTAATCCCGACAATACGCTCCATATTACATCACATCTCAGCACATACGTATATATTTTCAACTAAATATATATTTTTTTTCTATTTTTCGGCGAATTCCTTAGAAACAAGAACTTAGTTCAAGTTAGTTAACTTTGTAAAGTTCAAGAGTCAAATACTGTTGTTAGCTTTCTCTCACTGGCAAGTTTCTTTTTCAAGTATTTCGTTGGAAATTACAGCATGTGAAAATACCACGGTTGTATAGATATACACACGACAAAATCATCACATTCTGAAACAACAATGAAAATAATATTCAATAAACTATAAACTGTTTATTTATATTATTTTAAAATCGGATGTTTATTAATAATATTTACATTACGTGCATTCGATGTATTTCGCACTGATCCTGACGCTGTTTGATAAATATTGCCAGAAAAAGTGTAAAATAAATGAGTATAATAAATCTCTAAATATACGTTTGGGATTACTATGGCCGTACGATCGAATTTCCCGCGTGACCATAAAAAAAACGGTATCTCTCCAAATATTTCACATCGTAAATAGCCATCACGATCTAATTTATATAATCAACATCCTGTATTTTTTTTTCGTCGGCAAATCAATCGACACATGATTGATTCTGATTGATGCGTTCAATCAAACGAGCGGCGAAAGGTGAACAAAATATATCCGACGTTTCAGTCAATTTTAGACAATCATCGCGTCAAAAAATCATGATTGATATATTTGAAAAAAAAAATGCGTACGTCTAAAAATAGCGAAATATTTTGCAAGGTATACGACCTATTTGGAATTAATTTCGTGTCACATGCATATGTGTGTAGCTGGAAAATTCCTCTTAATTAATTTTGCAAACGATCAAAAGGAAGGTTTTATTGAAATATATACAACGTTATATAGCATATTTAGATTTCTATCATTATATACATTACAAGTTTATTTAATATATTATGTTCGTATGTAACATAAAAAATGAAAGCCTAAATAATATAATATTATATTTGAATATTCCCGAGAAACACGAAAAAGCTAACAAGATAATTTCAAATATGTATGGACACGTTATGACGCTTTAAAAGTCATAGCTAAAAAAATCACTGATTTAATCAGATCATCGTATTTCCTTTTTCGTATAAAGCTTTAAGTAACATAGGTTTTCGTCGACAATTTGATAATCCTTTGTTTTCTTTTATCCAAAAATAATACCAAACTATTTCTGAAATTTAATATGACTGCTAATAAGAGTAGCTTATACAACAGTTTTAGGAAATGATGATTTTCTTTACAAACGGATACACGTTTATAATATTTGATTTATATAAGTAAAAACGCTTTTTTTGCTTTTGAATGTATATTTAGTAGTTATTAATTTTCGATCCCAAGCTGATTCTTAATGCAAAGTGTACAAAAACACGGGTGATGGAAATTTTTGAGATTGTTCAAGTCTAATCTAAATAGAGTATTATGTGAAGAGGAAAAAAATGAAATTTTTTATTGCGACAAAAAGTAAACAATATTTTGTTGAAAACATTCCGTAATTTTCTATGATCTTCCTCAATAGTATAGGCAGTTTTTTATTACCTCTTTCACTATATTCTGGCTTTATTTTTATTAAAATACGATTCCAAATGATTTTAGTCTATCATCTATCTAATCAGTGAATATGAGGATGTTTCATTACTTCTTAATCTAGCGCTGTTATTTTGTCTTGGTTAATTCTATATGCGTGTGGTTTTCCGTTATCATTCTGAAGAATTCAGATATGATTGTTTCCTAAAACTGATCGTTTTTTAAGTAACACCTCCTTACTATTTGGACAATACATCACTGATTCTACAGAATGACAAGGTTTTAGTATTTTTATTAAATTATTCCTAAAACATGTAATTAAATACAAAGAAGAACCGTTCTCAATCAATTGAAACTGAAAACTTTTTGATAAAGGAGATCGGTTTCATATCTGGAGAGTAGAGAAAAACATATAGTTATTCATTATTCTCAGACATTTAGAAGTTCGCGCAGCACTTTAATTCTTTGTTTATTTTTTTCCCGTGATTTTAAAATTCCTTTTCACTGTTTAGTGTAAAAAAACGAGATTTTGTAACAATACCTTGATTGTTTTACGCAAATCTAACATCACTTATGAGTTTAAAGTGTGGTCGATTTAAACCCTTTCAAGGGCGAATTGTTTTTAAATGATTTGTACAATTTTTCTTTTGGTAACATTAGTCAAAAATATAAATTTAAGCCTAATGTAGATTTTTTTTTATTAAATTTGTATTATTTAAACATACAATAACAAAAGTGGGAAGTATACTTTCCACGGACCTTATAACTAAAATTAAAGAAACACGTTTCTTCATCAGGAAGTAAAAACAAAAATTCATAAGTTGCTTCCATGTGGCTGGGGTAGTTTAAATTCCAATTTTGTGACATCTAACAAATAAAAGAAAAATATTATAAAATGTTTGCTTCACTTGGATCCGTGTAAAGATGTTTTCCCAATTTAAAAAAATCAAAAATATATGAAACAATTTATATTGTTTATAATAAAACAAAGTGCAAAGAACATAAATCAATCGTTAAATTTCTTATAAAGTTAAAAAATAAGATTTTACCTTAATAAAACTAACTTTGTCTCCCCAGTCAAATCACAGCGTGCGCCGGCCACCATAAAAACTGACATATGATGGTGACGAATTTCACTAGAAATGTCTATTTTAAAAAATTAAATACGTGCTTGCCATGTGGTTTTTGAATCGAATTAAATCACTGAGAATCCCGCTTTCCACGGCTCGCGAAAGGGGTTAAAAGCTCTCCCTGATTTTGATTTGTCCTCTAACCTACTTTTAACACTTTTAACACTTTTGAAACCATCTATAGCACTTTCGGCTATTAAAGATAGCTCCATAAATACCCCAGATGGTCATGGTAGCTTCATTTGATGTCTATCCTTTATCGAATAAAAACAACATAAAATTCCACAAATGTGGCTCTTTAATCTCTGGTCGTTACATTGTTTACTACCGGGCCAAAAAATGACAAAACCGAATGATATCCATATGCAAGGATCACTCAACATCTGTCGGCCAGTGACAAACTCATATTAAAGTAACGCAACAAAAAAATGACTGACATTAAAGTTACTCTAAAGACCTTTATCAGGTACATCCAGAGATATAAATCTATATATATGCTAGAATAGACAATAACTCTTAGGGGAAAGATCCGATTAAGGATATCTAGAGCTATGTTCGATTATAAAGAAAGTTTTCGCTGAAGGAAGTTTCGGCTCAAGAAAGCAAGGTTGCTAGTCTGTTTCTTGAGGAAAGAATGAAAAAGAGAGACGAATCCTTAATAGTTTGACCATATAAAATAAGCTGCATTATTGGAACTAAGCGACAGATGGAGTATCGATGCTGTGGATAAGGGACAATGAAGAATGGTGCCTGATATGGCCAAGACTTCATAGGAGGACCGTTGCACATACCATTATTAGTAAATATAAATAAGCCTAAAAAAGTAGATAGTTCAAGCAAAATAACGGTATTAATCATTTGAAAAAACCATGGAAAAAAATAGGAGGGTACGTACGGAAAATTTATTCTATTGACAGCTTTTTTAAATTTAATCCATATTTCATTTTTAATATTTGAATCATAATTCATAAATATGTTCATAATCATGTTCCTAAAATAAATTGTCTTATGCTATATTACGTTTGTTATATACAGTATTTTAAATGAATTTTAAACAACTTCGTTCTTGTGATATTATCGCCACCTCATTAATTTCATGCGCCAAAACGTCCGCCCCAAAGACAGAATTGCCATTTAATACGGCGGAGTCAATCCCCGATACCCTTTTCGGGGATATGCTCGAATAACGTTGCGGTTAGCTGATTTCTTCACAATCCCCAATCCCGTCGAAATCTTTCAAACAGAGCAAAATAAAACGCGAGTTTAGAGGCGAAATGATAAAATAAATAGCGCCATTTGCGAAATGGGTGGAAAGGATGAAAGAGTTCTTCTGCCAACCTCTATATGTGCACAACATTCTTTATGGGGTTTTTGTGCCTTTGTTCATTTTTACGGCCTGACAGAGTCCAGAGACGAACGATTCGGCGCCTTAATGACGCACGGGGACCCGTCGACAGATATCGACTCGGAGTCGAATTTACATCTGGAATAATTTATATTCGAGTCGACCGTTTGAGGGGATAGGGAATTACACTCCGGCTTCAATTGCTGTTCTAATGCTCTTTATTTCTCTGCGGCGTGCCCAATCTCGACCGACACTTTTCCACTCCAATCCACCAGAGTGAAAAGTATAATCGTTCTCGGTTTCTTTTAAATCCTCGTTATTGAGTTTAATTTAAAGAGTGAAGATGTTGATGAGGATCTTCGAGTTATTTGATATTGCTCAGATCTCGAGTAGTAGTTCCAGCACGTTTCCGCATTAACATAACTTGCAGGAACTTGCAGAGTCTTAAATTGAAATAATAATTGGACTCTGATAAAATTAATTAAATTTAGTAAAATATTCAGTTCATATTAGGTGTCTGTTGATTGAGATTTATTGTATTGATAATAATATTATTGTAAATCATTTATAAATTGATTATTAATACGCCTTAAATTTGACTGTATTTAATATATTTCAACGTTGATAAATATCTTCTTAAGTATTTATTAGGCTATCAATCCTGAGGATTTATATTAGATTCGTACACTTACGTATATGTAAAATAATTCCCCGAAAACCAATTATTCTACCAACTGAAAACGATTTCGAAGCAATCTAATTATTTATTAGATAAGGTCATCAGACCTAAGTTTTCCCTTTTTGGGACTAACGACGTCCAGTGTTCTCTTGTGATCACCCATTTCACTGACCATTTCCAAACTTAGTTAAATTGAAATCGTATAATTTACATAATAATATTAATTTTATTTAATTTCATATTAAACCTTACTTTTAGATTTAATAAGTTATAATTATTAAGGATTATTAGTGTAGTTTATAATTTTATTTTTCATATCTAATACGGCTTGATATATCCAATTGTTTTTAAGAATCTGGAAAAGTAAAAGCATATGATTTTAAAATATCATTGTTATTTATTTGAGACATATAATATTTTTTATTTATCCGTTTTGCATTTCAATCTTCCCTTTTCTAGTTATCTATGTGGTGGATTTTATGATTCTCAATTTATATATATTACTACATATAAATATCAGATACCACTAACATTCAAGTTAGGATATTGATAATTTCTTCTTCAATATCTTGACACTTTTTTTTAAAATAGATTATTCTAAGAATAAAAGTAGTTACTCATGATATTTTTTTAACTAATCAATATTACGCGCAAATGACACGCACACTCGGCGATGTTTTGCCGCAGACTGAGTACACGCCGCCGACTGAGCTCTCGCGGCACGTGTCACTAGTACGTTTTACTCGCACTTGGAAAACCGTACCGGATGCGAGCGAAAAAACATCGCGCACGTGGCAACAGAAGCAAATACAGTTGAACCTATCTTAACGAGCACCTCACATAACGAGTAACTCGCATAACGAGCAAAAAAACGTGAAAAAATTGCTCCCTTAACGAGCGACATTTCGCATAACGAGTGACGCAGAAAGGGGAAGTCCCAAACGTATGACGCACTTGTGTGTGTTGGATCGTATTTCACAGCAAGAAGTTATGAAGGAGAGTTTGGAGGAAGAGGAAGTAGCAGAGAAACAATCTTCTGACGCAATAAGAGAAATGCTGAAAGCATGTGAAACTGTTTCATCGTACATTGTGAAGCATCATCCTAATAAGGAGGTGGCTATGCGTGCTACAAACATATTCAATGATAACACTATGTCACATTTTCACCAAATTGTCATAAATTAACATAAATTAACAAATTAACACATTGTCATAAATTAACAAATAATAAGCTAGTTTCGATTTTTAAAAATGTTTTTATCCAGGTTGTTGCGATCTTTAACAATTTATAAGCATGTAATTTTATTTGAATAAACGTTAAAAAATATATTTCGCATGGAAGGCATTATCATGTTTTATATTGATTTATATGAGAAAATTAGTTTCGCTTAACGAGTGTTTCACACAACGAGCAAGATTCTGGAACGAATTATACTCGTTATGAGAGGTTCCACTGTATAGTTGTTTTTTTATTTTTTTACGCAATTGCGGACAATAAAAGTTAATGATTATTTATAATATTCATTCTTTAGACTTTTTTAGACAAATACAAAAAGTTTTTGAGATATTGGATTTATATTAAAATAGTTAGTTGAAAAAAACTTGTGGTCCCCAATCGACCCCATCGGCACGACTAGGTTAATGCTGTTACATGCTATACGCACAAGCTTTAAACTGATTTTTCACTTTGCTATCGTTAAAGACCTATAATGATGTGTAATTAATATAATACAAATATTTATAAATAAAAATACGCCTTAATTAGAATGATCATTATCAGATAATTAAAAAAATATTTATACAAACCCATGTTACAAGTCGTATAAAGTAAATAAAAACATTTTATCAACGGCAAAATTTATGGCTTAGGATTTATAACTGTGTCGTGACAAGTATCGTTACATTGTAAATGTATGACAGTTTTTATTTATGCTTTTTAATTAGCATTGAAATCGTAAATCAATTAAGAAACTGTTGACCTGAATATAGAATAATATATATAGATATAATTTCATACGGCGAATCTGAAAATAAAAACGTCTTCTTTCACGTATTTGAAAGAGATCGATTATTCCTCGGGGATTTCTGACCCTTTTTTTACACCTGGCAATTGCCACATATTGACATTTTGCGTAACAAATTGCATCGGAAATATACCAACACATATTTTTTTGATAGCCCTAAAATGGCCATTAGATAGATCGTGCAATTATGGTTAAATTTATACGTCCAATAGCAATAAATTTGCAATATTGGCCAACGATAATTATCAATGGCAGTAAACATTCCATTGATGACCGAAAAATGTGTGTGGTAGTGTATTAATTGTTTCATTATACACTTGGATATATGTTTAATAATTTACACTGTTCCAAAATAATGTATTCAATCCTATATGCCAGATAATCTATTCGTGTGTATGTATAGATATCTCTGCTATAGAAATTGGCGATCGATAATGCAAATTATTTCATATACGTTGTGTGATGATACTGATATGTTTTAGTTCAAATACATAAGTCTATTGCGGTATACGTCAATTTACATTTATAGATACAAACATATTTACATCGGGATCTCATATAACACACGATCTTATGGTTAAACAAAAATATCGTGTTATATAAATCCGTGTTATATGAGGTTTGAAATTCCGACCAAATTATGATGTGCGGTCTGAATATATATCAATGTTCAAATAAATCCTTTATTTTATCTAATAATCAATATAAAAAATATACGATTTCGATTTTATTTAAAATATTTAGATAATATATAACTTAGAGAATATAGGTCCACAGGGTTTCCTAACGGAGTCTGTGTGGACCTCTTGGGGGTCGATGAAAGTTTAAAAAGGGTCTGTTCAGATGTCTATTGGGGATTAATGATACTTTTTCTGTTTTAAAATCAAAAAGTATTTACTTATAAATCACTTTCTTGTTCATATTATTCGTGAAATTGTTATATATTTTTTTTTATGTTGAGTTATTAGTATTCGGATTAGATGCTTTTTTGAATAATACTCTTATTAGAAGAAAATTATTCTTTTAATAAAGGTGGTCGGTGTAGGGAAAAGGTTGTGAACTCTTGTTACATATCATTTATCATCACTGTCACTTACAAACCTATTTTTTCGACTCCTTTTCATGATTGTAGGCTCTCTTTAACTGAATATTTTTAAATTTATTTTTTTAAAACTGTGTAATTATTAAAGAAATTATTTGCACCCAGCTTGTAAATTTTTATATTTTATCTTCTTTCATGCCTTGTCCATTAAAGAACGTTGCGATCGAGGAAGTCACTGTTGTCCTATTCATTACTGTTCTAAACTAGGTCTAAATTTGTCGTAGATTCTTCAAGCGGACGTTTTTTGTTTTCCAGGTCGATTTTTTCGAAGATTTTGAATAGTTCTACTACCTTAAAATCACGGTCGGCCATAATTTCTTCAATATCTTGAATAAACAGATCATCAAATTCTACTTCATTAATATCACAATAGACTTTTCGTATCCATTTTATATTGCATATAAAACATTTTCTCTATTGACTACTTCCAGCAAGCATTTAAAGCGGATTGTTTTATGTCTTTGAAAGATGCTGAAAAAATATTATATAGAATATTGTACGGAAATAATACGCTGTAGTAATAGAAATTATTCCTTGGTTAATGGGCTGAATTAAAGACATAGTTTTTAATGTAAAAATAATATTTTAACATTAGGATGTTTTAAATCTTTCAACAATCAATTTCTTTTTGCAATTGCATGATTAAGGGACGAATATGTCACAATTCATTAAATGTGTTATAACAAGGTACGGGTGTATATAGAGATAGACTTAATAGATTAATGTATGTCACATGTGAAAGCCTTATCGCAATACGTACAGACGCTTGCGAATATGAATATATATTCCCCAATGCTTCATCCGGTATGATGCAATTTTCTGCAGATTCAATTCTCTGTTTAACATATTTCGTGCACTGAATTCATTATATCAACGAAATATACCTTTATGTAAATATATACTTGAATAATTATTTTCAGTATTGGAAAAAGTATTCATATTGGGTATTGATTTTCAGCTGAAACATTTAAAACGATGCAGGAAATCCTGTCCGTGCCCTTAGTCACTGTCACTAAGTAAATAAGACCCCGCTGGAAAGCTTCCATAATTGCCTCACCGTTTGAATATTGGCCGAAGCAAAAGCTTTGAGTTTTCATTAAAAATAAAAGTCTTATTTCTGACTGGGGCGGGACCGTTGTCATGTAAATTTTCCGCAATCAAAGTGTATGGAGCTTTCAATTTAAATTAAGCAATTTGCGTCTATTCTTGCGATATTGACCCATCCAAAAATACACAGATGTAACAAACTACACCGTCAGACGTTGCGCGTTACCCAAATTGTTTACACTGCAAAAATATCCTTTGCCATAATTTAATATTTGCCCCGGGGCCCAATTTGTCTGTATATAACTAAATAACTAATTGCTTTGATTTCATGAGTGGTGGTAATTCAATATTTGCTACTTCGTCTGCCTCCCATCTGTTGTAACAATTTGATAGATTGTGGGAGAGTGTACTGTAATAATAAAAATGGCGTATAAATCGGAGGAAAATATTTTATGAGCTTGATAAAATAAACCGCATTTTTTATGGGAAAACTTCCATAATAACAAGCTAGCATAACAAATTATATAGCGGAAATTGATTCGCGGTAATAATAATATTTACAATCACTTTCCAATAAATTCAATTAATCTTGTACTGAATTTATATTTTTTAAATATAGTTGAAAAACGATATTTCAAAAATATTACATCGAAAGAATGTTATTATGTAAATAAATCCTTTGCAAATTTAAGATTTGCCACGGTATGCAGCTTAGAAAATATACACGCAAGCTTAAAAGCTTTAGGGAAAATATATTGCAGTCTCTACTTGAAATGGAAGTAAATGCAGGGAAACAAATTGAATAAATTACGGTGAGCTTTTTATTTTCTTATAAAATCCTTTTATTTTTCTAAAAACTAAAGAAAAATGTATTTTAAAAGTAGCTCCAATATTTGTATTAAAAAACATAATATGGCTAAAAAGTATAAACTAACATAAATTTATTAATTTTAATTTACTCTTATATTTATTTATAAAATTATAGTATATTTCAATTATTTAAAATCATTCTTAGTATAATTAAATTTACACAATCCTTTTCTTATTGGAATTCGTAGAATATGCTTTAATATATTTTCATTCAAATATATTTTTCTTGATAATGCAAGGTTTGAAATAAAAAATTCCCAGAATTTTCGTTTTTCGCAAAACCTTCATCGTTAAATATTCATCATAAAATATCGCCGAACACAAAAAAACACGTAAAACTTTTCGACAGCTAAGAATAAAGTAAGCATTCAATATGACTATTAATGTCAAAATACGTCAGGGACATGTACGGACACCAAAACATTACAACAATTTAACTTTTATAGCTCGCGAATTTTAATCATTTTTTTATCAAATTTTTATACATAGTGGAAAATTCATTATTTCGAATAACTATTGTTTTTAGCGAGGCACACTGAAAGCTTTGTAGTATCGAACCTTAACCCTTTCAATGCGGCGGGTCTAAACACGATAATGCATCTGAGTGCGGCGCCGTTGTGGACCTAATTATTTTTTTAGCGAGGTAAATTTGTATTCACCGTTTACCGCTATATTAGACCATTTTCCTAATACGAGATTTATGCAAACATGTTGATTAGGATATGTTCTTCCATCTCAACTAAAAAAATAAACTCGATTCGCTTTATTTTCGTAATAATAAATCGAACAAAATATCAATTGCTCAAACAGAGATTAAGTGAGAAAAAAATGGGAGTGCGAATCAAAATCTAAAATGCAAAATGCAATTTTCTTATACCATTACATCCGTACACGTGTATGTGGAACATAATGTATGTGGAACACCCTTAAGCCGAGATACGTCACCGATACTACTGCGGAGATTTGAATCGTTACTGTTCATATTTACATATTACATGGTTCTTATAAATTTCTTGTAATATGTTGTATATTTATTGATAGCTGTGTTTATTAGCTGATTTTTAAAACAAACACCATCACTTAACTCGGTCTAGTTTACAAGTAATGACAATTTATCATTAATTGTATCTCGCGCATGTACGACATGCGGCCGCACCCGGACACGATTTGTATGCGCATGTACGTCATGCGCCCCGCACTGAAAGGGTTAATTCTAAATATAGCCTACTGGTTCTTAATACCATTGAAAGGCAGGGTATTGTCTACCTACTTTATTGATTTTGTGGTTAATTTCACTTTATAATCCGGAATCTAATATTTTCAATATTATTATATGGGCAATTGAACTAAAATAGAATAAAGAAATTCTCAGATGATTAGATTTAAATTAAAAAATATATTTTTATACTGAATTTCTGCATTATTTTATGCAAATATACTGAATAACATATTTTCAGTACCTCTCTTGAGTATTTTTTATTGTATTTATACGAATAGTGATGTTTAATTGTACGCTGTGTCCAAAATAAAGGTAGTTAGTAATTATTCTAGTTATATGAAGGGATATCGTCATACAATTGAAATAATAAAACAGTGCGCTCTGCTTTCGAATTGCAGAGTCTGCACTGCGGAACTCTAATTATATACGGCTAGGCTTTTTCGTAATTAAAATGTGGGCTCGTACGGTTTTCCATGGAAGTGTATAGGGTTTGGCTTCACGCCCTCTTCCTCTTTGGAATGTTTGTTTCTACGGCACAGTGTGTCTGTGTGTAAATTAAAGTGCAGTTTGCATTGGCGGCGCACCATGTGCAGTTACCCACGGATTCGGAAGTCCCCGGGGGGCCGGGTGCGGTCCAGGAAGTAAACCAGTTCAATACTGGCATTACGTGCATGAGAACTCCTCAAAAGGTCAATGTAATTCAGATCCTTTGATAATGGAAGCCATAACAAAACTTTGCTTTAAATTTTGAACATAACGTTCGTGAGAGCTTTTCTACCTAATAGATAATGCGGGTTCTCTTACATGTTGTATCTCAGCGTGCCAGAATTTAGAATGGGGTCTAGGAATTCTAAATTTGAATGTTGCCGCTATTGATCTTGTTATTTTGAATATGGACCTAATTGATCTTTTGAAACTATTTAAATTGTTTCTCGCATTGTTCGTTCGCATGGAGCGAATCGCCACTTTGTATTCATACGCCACGATTCACTGTATGTGCAAGTATATTGTTATATGCTTAGAATATATGCAAAAAATATATGAGCAGAGTTCAAAAGTCATTAAATTAATTTTTCGATAATCAAATATATTAACATAATTTTTGTTCGTCGTATTCATGCAGTTTACTCACGTTGTGTTTAAAGTAATAACTGGAAATGTTGCTCTGAATGGTTGTTGTTGTGTTCAAAACTGCCATTGAATCTTTAGCAATTTCCATAATAGCATTATTGAGATATAAGTTAGAAAATCACGCTGCTTTTATTATATTACCTGTATATAAATGAGGTCGGTAAAGGGTTGAATCAGATTAGATGAGACGGCGATAATAGTGATTGATGACGAATATGCACAGGCTTACAGACTTTGTTCTATTTAGGTTAATTTATGGGTATGCTCAAAATGAACCAGAAAAGATAACATTGTTCAATAGTGATGCATTGTATTAAATAATAGTTTTAATATCATTTCTAAAACATTTTTTTTTAATTATAATATATATACCATCGATTTATATTTTTATGGCTTTATTTAAATTTAACATATTTAAATATTTTTGGTTTTATTATATAAAAAAATAATGCGTCTGTAGAGAAAATCCTGATTTTTTCCTCTGATTATATTTATTTTTTATAGCTTTGCTGAATGAATAAGTTACGATAAAATATAAATATTTTAAGGCATTCTATATTTAACATTTGAAATGTATATTAAGTGTTATAAAATTAATTTGTTATTTTTTTTTCATCATCCTCGTAGCATTTTGATCCCCTGATGAAAATTGCCAGTTTCCAATTAAATTTTGAAAACGTTTTGCTCTTAAAACCTCTTTCCGTGAATCTGAAAGCTTATAGCAATATAGGGCGGTCGATTTTATGATGCAATTTAAATATAATTATACGGTGTACCATATAAATGCATGTTTTGCAAAGATCTGATTCAATCAGCGATTTTAAGGGTTGTTCTAATTGATGATAACTGCTTGTATGATTATATAATTTAATTCAAATTAAAATCTGCGTTGCATTTATTAGGATTTACCCGTGAATTTCTTCAAAGTTATTTGCTTATCGAGCTTTGATGAAAAAAAATATATAATGACTTATTTGTCCGAGTTGTTTGTGTTTGGATATATTATACTGCACAATTAAATTTAAAAAAAAATGTATTACAATTGTTGTCACAGCATCGATTAAAAAAACTTTAGATTTTATTATAATCCCTTTTAAATAATATATTTAATTGTATATAAAACTGGATCAGGTCGTGTTATTATATTTAAAATTTCTATAAAAAGTTATAGGGTTAATTTATTATTAATAATGTTGTTTTGTAGTGTTGTCAAACTATCCTTAAATTTAGCAAAAAATAATAAAACACTGAACTTTCGATTCCTCGTCATTAAATCTACAGTGTTTGTTATCAATAATCGATAGCTTCCAGGAATCATTAAAGCTCCATTTTCAGTAAATTGATAATAGCGTCAGATAACAGCTATATAATTCTAAATATTAAAAAAAACATTAAACGAATAAAGGTTTTGCTGCTTTAAAATAAAAAAAATGTAAAATTTATTTAAATTATTGTTATAATTATAATAACAAGTTTAATAAAAAAATATCTAAAATACGTGTAATACTTTGAAAATATTTATTTGCATATTTTTCACCGCAAAACCTCAAAATATTTAGAGCACGCTTTTAATTTGCATACATATGTATATATTATTATAATGTACCGGCAAAACTTATGATCGTTACTTTTGTCATTAAAGATAATCGCGGTTACGCGGCCTCGTATTACTATGCAGATGTAATATTTTTTTCATTAATAATCATAGAGGCAATTTCGCGTCCGATTTGTTTTTAATAATCTCTTAGTAATGGAGCGGTTGTGCGTATTATAATCTCGATTTAGTATGACGCCAGCGTCAGCGAGCTTTACGTGACGCGAATGCAAAAGGGCGAAACTGTCCGGCCCTACTTTTGGGCCTAAAAAAATTTACGTGATGACATTTCGTATTAAAAATAAATAAGACCCGTCGCGGTGTTATAGAATATTAATTTGTCACTTGTCGATGTCGGCTTATAGATTTTTTTTTAATCTGCCACGTAGCAGCTCCCCTCGCTTTAATTCCCCGAGGCTCGAGGCTAACGTTGTTTGCGAAATAGGCTAAACAATTTATCTAACTACCTACCGTATTTTCCAGGTGCTCGAAACACTAAATCACCCAACACATAGAAAACGGCCCAATCAATAGTTTTGTAACCGTAAAAACAGTAATTAATTTACAAAGGTTGCTGATTAAAGCGTAGCGGCTCTGATTAATTAAATTAGGACCATCCGGAATAAATTAATTTATTTTTTCAGTCAGTACAATTCGCGAGAGTCTTCTTCGGTTAAACGGCATTTCAGTATTATTATCAGCAATACTTGTCTGAAGCGAACAAGAAGTTTTGCCGCTCAGATAAAACGTCTCGTCTTTAAACCAACGATTCAACTGTTGTCAGAACTCTTGTCAAGTACTTTGAAACGGTCTCATTTTATTTGGCTACATTCAAGCTCAGATCTGGGTTACGATTTATCTTTTACATAAGCGTACTGTATTATATATTCGCGGATTTTATATTTAAATTATTATTCCGCTGTTTTCGTCGCAAAACTGTGTTGACAAAAAATGAATACAAAGGGAGCCATTAAGACTTTGTTTCTGCAAACGAAGCTCGAGCAAAATATTATATAAGTTTAGATATTACATCTAGCGAGATCAAATTACATAATCGGATGTTTTACTTATCACTCAGAATGCCTAATAAATGGTGTTGATAAGATGTATACCAAAACATATGTAACAACATATCGAGGATCCGATCTCCAGTTCAGCAAAAAAGGGTCTCCCAAGTTTAACATAATTAAAGGACAATAATAATATACCATGTCAGTAAAGTAACGCTTGGTGTAATTAAACAAACGTTATATAATAACATTGTATGGTTAATCCCGGTCGTCCAGGACGGCTGGGAATCAAATGCTGTGAATTCCTAATCCCAGCTGCATATACATTGTTTTATCATAAAGCCTTTGCCTGATTCAGCTGAAATTGCTTTTGAAAGCTTTAACTGACAATAAAGTTTTAATAGCTCTTAAAGAAAAGCTCTGTCGCAGCATCTTCGCCGAATAATCCGGAAAGGTGGAAGAATCATATCCACCATCAAAATACGACGCGTGAGGTGGCTTGTATTCCCCGTTTGTTTATTTGCAGCAGAATTCTGGATCATAAAAGCCGGATGTCTTAAGAGTTTTGGTATTATAGAGTCGTTAGTTCTTTATTACCTACTGAGACAATAAAACGCATAAGTAAAGTGGAAACGTGATTATTTAAATCTCAAAAGTGCTGGATTTAATTACAACATCCTCTACAAGAAATCATTATTATCATATTAATTATTATATTTGTCGAGTATCTAATTGTAGAGGCTTGTCTTTTTTATCTATATACATAAAATTCATTTAATTTTAACAATAGGTATAGAGCCTTTTATCTCTATTTTTCATCTTATTGTTCTTTATAAGTCCCCTAATAGTTTTTCTATATTAAGATTCAGTATTGCCTTTATCGACGACCAAACCACTGAACGCCAAATCCCGAATGCAATTTCCAAAGAAGCATTCTGGTCATAACTTTCTCCTGGCTAAGTTTATTATTCCTAATAACACGTTTCCTCACTCAGTGGAGAATAATGAAATATTTCTATCCAAAATTTCTCAAGCGTGATCGTTTCCCAACGTCATTTGCTAAAAAAAATAATAAATTTCCAAGATAAATAATCAGAGCATGCTTGCATCGTTAGTGGATATGGCATAGGACTTAAAATGTCGTCTAAATATCACGCATGCTGAGGTCGATAAATTAAGTATTCTTTCGATAAACCAGGCTAATGGTGGGGAGAAACCGTACGGGTAACAGAAAAACAAAAAATAATTCGGACCATTAATTTATATTTCGATTTAAAATACATTTTTAAAGCAGCCTTCTATTTTACTATGGTTAATATTCATCAAGAAAATTGCTATTTTAATATGCTTATGAATTTTTTAACGTTTTCTAATTTAATAATTATATCCTAGTATTTTAAAATGGTCCTCTAAGATCAAAGAAACTGACTTTAATTAACACCAAGGTTGAGTTACTCCATGTATTGCATTTGTCAAGGTTTGATATACGTGGTAAAATATTACGTTGACTCGGACCATGGTGGGCCTACTCTCTGCTTAGCAGTGACGGCATTCGTAGCGGTCTAGTGCTAAGAGTATTTGCAGAGAAGTACTCCTCTAATGATCCCAACGAGAGGCCCCTGAGGGTCCTTGTGACAGTGTAACAGTCAAAATTCTGAATGTAAAAATTCTGCAGACAGAATGTCAGCGATTATAGCGGTCAGCCCGCCTGTTAATGGTTAGTCGATATGGTTTGCCATGGTAGAGACGAGGGGATATATCTAGAATCATCATGGCGGCATCCGCGTGTAGCGCAACAAGATGGCGACTACATCTTACTACAGAGTGAAATGTAGGAACGTCTTAACGATTCGACTGCCAGAGGCACAGATAAAGAAGGGTTGGCCGTTTGCGGGGCGCTTTGGCAATGGCTCTGATGATCATTTTGTTGAAGGGGATGACGCCACTTGATCCCGCTAAGGGCACTATATGTCACACATTATTATGGAACACGTTCAAATTAAAATGGAAGCAATCATTTCAGTAGAATAACCGCTACACATCCATTGCCATCATTTTCGGCCAATGTCGGTTCATTAAAGAAATAATAAAGCTTATTTAAAAAATTGTCATTGGGTGTCATTTTTTTCTAGCATTAGGGTTTCGTCTTTTTCCAAAATGCTTTCATTCCGATGAAAAGAGACATTATCTAATAACAACACTACTTTCAATGGTAATCCCTTACTTATCAAAAAATATCTTACTTCTGACACCCATTTAGTTTTAAACTAATACCCCAATATAGCATTAACCCTTTGAAGAGTGAGCATTTTTCTAAGTTTCACACTTCCTGGGAATAAGCTGTAATTTGTGGCAAATAGCTTTTTATTCGAGATATTTAAAAACATATATTCACGAAATTTTTAATATATTATTTAGAGATTTTTTTCACTGCTAAAAAAAAATAATATTAATGAAATTAAATTTACATATTATTGGCAAATCCATTTATTGTATATAATACAAAAAAATATAACATTTTGTTCAAAATTATAAGCGTGGCATTAAAAATAATGCGACATCAGGTGTGGCCGTACATTTGTATTTCTGTCCGTTCTAATGATTACTTTTTAAGCGTTTCCAATCAGCGAATATTTAATTTTGTCAGTTATAGAAGTGTGCGAGAACAGTCTGCGTATTGGAACATTTTTTTTCGGATACCTTTTATGCAGATTTCCGGTTTTGGAATATTTATTTTTTTTAGGTTTTTTTAATAGTAAATTTAATTCATGCACGAATAATTCGTTAACCGATTAATCCGCCAACCGAACATACGCACACGGATAATCTGGAGTGTACTGTTCACAGTTTATACTATGTATAATGTATAAATTTTCAGGTATATTTATTTATATATTGAACTTTGTATTAATAATTATAGGGTTAAATTAAAATTATGCAATGCAGAATTTAAATACATTATTTGACAATCGGTCTCTGAGTTTTCCTTTTTTTTATTAATGATCGTAATATAAAAAAAGTGTAGAAGTCGACACTCGAGACGAATCGTAGATCGTACTTTTTCTCGGCACACTTTAAAAGTATTAAACTGTGTCCGAATTAATTCGAACACAAAAAGAGCTCCGGGGGAATGAAATCAGTGAGAAATCAGCGGATACAAAGTGTGACGGTGAAGAAAATTGGATTCTTGTTTTTTTGGATGTAAAGTGTTAGTGTTAGTCCCTCGGGGCATTTTTCACCTCACCCCCGCACCCAATCGAGGTTGATGCGGTGGGTGGGGCGAGGGAAGAGGAGTAGGGGGTGACGCTTTTCATTTTCCCTCCTTTTCCCTGCCCTTGTTTTATTGACTGAGTATTTGATTTCTCACGTTTCGCATTACTTGTTTGTTGGAAACTGTCGTCTGCGTCGACGTCGTCATTTTCTCTCGTACGCGCCAGAAATATATTCGATTTCACACATTTCCAATTTGTTAGTGTCATTTTTTAACAAATCTCGCTAAATTGATCCCGAGTTATGACCGAAATTTTTTACAGATATTTTTTCGGCGTTAAATTTTAGTTTCGATATTTTTCGACGGGGATGATAAGATTTGCGCCGAATAGGCGATTTATCTAGATTTTTTTTTCAGATCGGATTACATAACAGTCATAACAATATTGATTTTATCTTACCATGATACCTTTTTTGAGCATTTGTTATAGTGAAACGGCACTCTAAGCTGTCTAAAGTTTAGTTACATAAATATCCACTAAGTTCAAGATCAGTTCGATATATTCTTTAAATAGAAAAGTTTTTTACTCCATTTTTCTCCCCGGACTACATTTATACCTATATAAGAATATTATTTCTTGGCAACATTGAGCGAAACCCTTTCTCAGATTACGAGTATGCGATTTTTTAAGATATTTGTAATCCGGCTGTAAGTCAGGATGCCGTGGTCCTCTGGGGAGGAACCGGCACGAACGACAAAGCCTATTTGTGTCTGCAAACACTGAGAACCAAGCCATCCCCCTTATTTCCCCGTGCTCCCTACAATATTTTCTTTTCTCGTTCTTCAAACACCGCCGCGGACAATATTTTAGAATCGACATAAATATTGAACAGCCCTTTATAATTGGCATGTGACAGGGCCGGGCTAGGGACATAAATTCGAATTTAATTATTTTTGTGTAACAAACGGCGGTCTGCGGGGAATACGGAAATCCATTGGCGCCATTCCAATTTTAACGCAGAATATTTGTCTTTTTCATATTAACCCTGCCACAGTTAATAATAACTATTTTTTAAAAACAATTTAAATTAAATTGTGATATTTTTAGATTTTTTACAGCATAAGAATATTTTTTTTTATTTTCTCAGATTATATTTAAAATTATTATAAATTTATACTGTTTGTGAAATTAAGATCATAATTATTTAAATGGAAATCTCTCAGAGGGTTAATGTTGCTGATGATAGATAATGGATGCGTTAATGAGCCGAAATGTGTTCAGCACTCGAGCGAGAATAAATAAATTATGCTAATAAGTCGACGGGCAAAAAAATGTAGCGAAAATTTCAAAACAAATACAAAATTACGTCGGAAAAATGCGCGAAAATTATCTTGATTTTCTTTTCTTCTCGCGGCCCAACCCATTACGCTACGAATTTTTAACGTCCGACATTTGTTTTGATTCAATTTACATTTCAAATTAATACGCGGAAAATTATTTGCTCGCTTTAAGCAGCGCGATATTGATCGATTGAATTTTATTTCATGCTAGATATTACTAGAATTTCATTTCCGATTCTGCAATAAGCTTTCTAAATTAAATGCAAATCGCTCTATTCAATTCTTGCCAAGTCAATGCGGCCTTTGTGCCCGCAATTCACTCGGCTTTTGTAAAAATTCTATTCTTTCACTTTTTTATCCTAAACTAGTATCTCTGCAGAGCTACCCTCTGGTTATAAAGAACGAATCCAGTGACGATATTTCATTTCGAATTCGGCACGAACTCAATTTTCTATGCAATCGGATTGCACACTTCAGTTATTGCTATTTATATGCAATTCGTGTCGTTTTGCGTTATTACGCGATCATATTCTACGTCCGTTTCATAGAGTCCGGTAGCTAAGTCAGTATTTAATTTGCGAATTTAATAAACCGTGGAAACGGCCAGAAATTAGTTATTTATTATTCTGGACCGCAGGCAGTGCGAAACCCAATTTCGTTTTAACTCCTGATGGATTAGAGAGGCCATTGAGGTGGGACCACTCAATAATCCGAAAGGACAGGCTGTATATTCAATAGCGAAATTAGGCCATAATATACATAATTTGTTAGATATCCATAAATCACTGAGTAAGTCCGCAATTCAGCCGATATTCCTGCGATTTATGACGATCGAATGAAATAGTGTAATTTGAGCGATTCCTAATTGCATTTCGAGTATAGCTATTTCAGCTGTGATTAATGATAAAAATATATACATCACTCGTCTATGAAAATACGATCACAGCTCTCGAATTCACACGATTTTCCCATGGAGAATTGTTGAAAACGAAAACATTGTTCGTACATTTTCGCGACTCGTATCGAAGTTTAATCGGAAATATGTCAAAATCATGCAAAAAAATAATATAGAAAAATTCTCGAACGTATCGTGTCATGCACGATATGCCATTTCTCCGCTGAATATATTTTTATAGCCGAATAAATAATCAAAACTTATGTATGTAAATAATTTGGCCGTTTCATATACGTAATACGGCGAAATTACAGCATGACGTATTCGCACAGTGTGGAAAATAAACGATATCTTTGCACTTTGCAGCTAAATTATCTGCATTGTTACGAAACGCTTGCCTACTTAATCCGTATTGTCCTAATATTTTAGGTAAAATTAATGATGGTGACCTTTAAACGATTGCGTCATTGCTGAAAGGTCGAGTTAAATAACGGGATAATGGTTTTGATGTTGAAATTAATTATGTACTTGTATTGAGCCTATTGGTTTTACACTTTATGGTAATTTTCCTTTATGTTATTATTATTATACATAGTTCAATAGGTACATAAATAATTTATTATGTATTTGTTTGAAAGCTATGCATTAACGTATAGGTTTTCTAATGTGTTTAAAGCTTACACAGATACTTATCAATTTTATAGCCATCCTAATGCTTTCATAAAATATGTTTTAAGTAACATATGGTTCATCTGATAAAAATATAGTAGTATAGTCTTTGTTTGGATAGATCATATCTTATTTAAATACAGATTTCATACTATAATGTCTCAAAATTTGTATTTATTTACAAAGATTAGCCAGATAGATTTTTAAAAAAATGTTATACTCATTAATACAGAATTGTAATGATGGTTTTAGTAGCTTCAGTTACGCAAGATATCAGTGACTTTTGCTAATTTTAAGTTTACTGAAAGATATTTTAATAATTAGAGAAATCTTTTATTGTTTTTATTTTTTTCCATTATTTTTTTCAATTACAGTTATACACTCAAATCTTATATATTTCGATCGTGAATAAACGAATTTGTTTCGTATAATAAATTATATTATTATGATTTGATATATACAATTTATTTACTATACCTAATAATACAAAAAGAGGAATAAAGTGTTTATTAAAAATATTTTTACATCATTTTCTTTAAAATGAAAACCAAAACAATGATATATTTTTTTAATTGAAATGAAACAAAAACCTAAATGATAATAAAAACGATTCGAAGCCCTGGTTTCTGTTATTATTATTAGAGTATTTTTAAATGCATCAAGGATCTGGATTGACAAGGGATTTTATTAATAATTATTTAATATTCAGGATTATTTATTTATTTTATGTCGTATAGCAATTAAATATCATTATTTATATTATTTTTATATAAACGATTAGTCCACATTTAGCCCTCATTTCTGAGGAACGTGGCCATGTGCATGATTCTCCTTATAGAGGACCATGGAAATGGTTTTCATATTAACATATTCTGCAGTGGTTTGCCTTTTACATTAAAAATAAAGTATGTAACAAGTATTAAATATATTATACTGTATTATAAATACAATTATAGAGATACCTCCCTCGACTAAGTTTAATATTTGAACACAAGTCAACCCCAAACATAGTCCTTGGAGATGTTTTTTAAGCTTATACATTATCATTATTTGAATTTATGATTTTACAATCTGAAATTTTATTGTTAGCTCAATGGTTTATTTTTTTAAGGCGTTCGAATAAAAAACCAAAGCGTTTGATTTGCCTTGAAAGTTTGCCACAATTTTTGATAATTACTCTATTCAATAAAAACTTTTAATAGTTATAAAAACTAGTATGTATAAACTAGTTGTATTTTAAGAAAATTTTGGATTTATTTAGATGAAGTATGAGATACATACATAAACATTTTTATAAAAGATACGGAGTTAATGGTCCCTTCTCCTATAATTCCTCTTACATACCCCCTGGCCAGTGTTATAAAGATTTCTCTGAATTCATAGTTTTTATCGCACGCCTATCCTACTACTACTTGCTCAGTTGCAGTTATCTTGCATTATTAAAATAATATGCATGTTACCTTCAAGCCATAATATTGGTTATGATTCTATATAAAAACTTTTTGATTTTAATGCGAATTTCTTAACATTAATTTTATATATGTGATTAGGATATCTTATTAAATTTATACATAATATTATTATAATACATATATTTTTTTGTCTGTGGCTTGAATTTTTTTGATATATTTGCGACGTGACATACCGCGATGAGACCATAATTGAACGGCCATATTTCAAAAAATCTCGACACCATTAACAACCGCAGAACAGAGCACGCCCGCCACGAAATTGAAAGCGGAACCAGGTAATATGACGTATGGGTGTAGTGTCGCATACATAATGCGGCAAATGGAATTTTCCCGCGAAAAATGACTTCCGCTCCGCGTGATGGAAATGCGGTTAGCAATTTCCCAGCAGGTCCCCTCCGCCTGCGAGGTCCATCCAGACCATCAATTCCGTCCGGGAAATTGACTCGTACTGCGGATCCTAAAAAATTAACGACACGTGGGCAATCTTCGAGCCGGAATAATAACGGGGGCGGTAACTCACTGCATTAATTTTGTACGGAATTTGAAACCGCCGCTGCCGATATTCCCTCCGAAAAATGGATGATGAACATTTTTACGGCTTCCGTTACGGCCGTAGTAAAAACCGGATGTGTCCCGATGGTCAGCGTAGTAGGAGCGCTCGTAAAAAAGTATTGGGCAGCTGGATTTGGGTTCGCGTTTATACTTTATTTCGATTAATTAAGTGCAGCCATGTGCAACTAGAACAATCGAATGAGGCTGTATAATTCCGTAACCACACTGGAAAATTTAAACTATATATTTCCACTTATATTAACATCGACATTCTGATGAAACGACTATTAAATTTTATTCATACATAATTTAGATGAGGAATTTCGCTAGGGTTATTATGTCGTCGGAAAACATAAGATCTAAAATTTCCTCCTTGATACGTATTCCTCCTACGTACTATGTTAGAAATTTGAGCACGTCTTCATAAGAATTTGTATAATATCCCGACTTGCCTGCACTATTCACCTGTTATTGAGCATACTCGAGGAAATATTCAGCTACGCATAATATATCACAATGATTTTAATTAAAATATATTATAAATCTTTTAAAGAAAGTTCTCTTGAACACTTATCATTCGATTCTTTCACTCCATTGCGCATAATTTTCTATTAGGTTAAATCGTTTCAAAAGAATAATGCTATGCAATCATATTTTTTTTACCAATTTTATTAAAACTTCGGAGATTATGCTTTAAAACCATTTTTTTCGTATATATTTAATTAAATATTTTAATAATTATCGTGGTATATTTTTTGATTGATTTATTATCAAAACAATTATACAGCCTGTTGCTCAACGACCTGTTGTCACCCCCCGTCCTTGTCAGTTATCCTTCAAGGACCAATCAGTTTTATCTAAGGCCGCTTCCAATAATTGTTTCCACGTCGACAACCTCCGATTATTGAACGATACGATGTACCACGTGTTTCAGTTTGTCTGAAGTATGTATAGACGCATTTGTGTGTAGCTATATCGAATTCAAAAGCTCGTGTAACTCTATCGGCCTGAGCTGGAAGGGGATCTATCGTGCGAATTAATTAGGCTACAGATTAGGGATTTGAAGGGTTCCAATTTTAGCTACTGTCGTACGCAAACATGCGGCTGTGTATAATATTTATTATTTTATTATAATAATAATTGTATATTGTTGGGTTTGTATGCAACGTAATCGATGCATCGCTCTATACATTTATTTTTAATACTTTTTCGGGATCGCCGTGAAACGCGGCCATAATCCGAGCTTTTCACGACATAGCGTCATTACCCATACATATCCGCACATATATCCATATGTGCACGTACACGAAAACAAATTCCGTTCTGCGTGATTTAATATAAGTGGAGAAATATTACATGGCCCTAGGCGTAGTACTTGTTCCATATGAACTTTCTGAACAGCCCTTGGCGCAACAATGGAGAAAAACAATACCCGACGATAATAATAACAACAGCCTTTGCCGTGGAAATGTAATATTAGCTCAAATACCTTTGTTCACGCGGAAAACGAAGAAAATGAGTGATGAAAAACCCTCGCCGGAAATTGTATCCCGGTAATCAGGGCCGAATTATGATCGGGCCTCAATTGAGTTATTAATTCTGAAAATAACGTTGTTTGTGCTAAGCGGTTGGATTTTGTACAAAATAAACAACAAAAAAAATACAATCCCCCAACCTTTATGCGTGGAAAAATTTAATAAAATATTTAACATCTTTCTTAGTATCTTCATTTTACGGATTCTGATTTTGAATACAGCATATCTAAAAAAGTAAACTTTATATTAAGGATGTATGATCATAATAATTCTTTACCTGCGAAAATATTATCTAGCTTTTTTTTATTGCTGTGTTTCTTATAGGCATCTACGTGTTTGTTCTTCAGTCTAGTGTTATACTGTTTCTTATAGAACTACGTTATTCATCATGTGCTCCGTCTATAAAATAATCAATAACATTAATTTAAGAACTGTGCATAAAAAAATCATGCATTTGACAAGTCATTTGACACCGGTTGATAAAGAATTAGCTGGTAATCTCAATTCAAGAATTGTTAAAGATTTTCGTTTAACGTTTTTCTTATATACGAACGAATATAGTAATATTTTTATATCTATCGTAATATCACTGTCGAAGTAATAAAGCTTCTTTACTTTATCCAAGATATTTCATAACCTCGAGAGCTTTTATTTGTTTCAGTCATAATTTGTTTCCTCCTTTTGCTGTCCGATTTATAAAGCGATATACAGACTATTTAATTTTGCATTGCTTCTTGGAATCCTGCAATTGTCAGCCCTGTAGAAGCTGTTGAACAGTATCATTTTATATGTCTTTTTATAAAATTTCCGTGGTTTTAAATCAGCATATCCGAAAAGGGCCGATTCTACCTTGTTTCCTGTTTTAAAGTCTTTGTCTTGAAAAAATGATTCATCGACTGGAACAGATAATAATCCGAAGGTACCAGATTTAGTGAATATGGTGGAAACAAGTGTGCTAACCGAGGTCGTTAATTTTTTTGTCGCGTTAACTCAGCTATTGTCGTGTTATAGGATTATTTTACGGTTTTACACTAGATCTGGCTTTTTTTAAAATAATGCCATAATCAAACGAACCCATTTCTTATCTCTTGTAATTAAATCTCGAGGTTCCGGCGGTATTTCTATTTTTCTTGCAATAATTTGCATATATTGTAACGTTCCGTATTGTTGCGTTTGGACGAATCGTGAGGAACCCTAACATCTTATCCATGAATTTATTATTTCCTTTATTTTTTAGACAGCTTTGTGTAGTAGACTAAGATACGCCGATCTTATTAGATAATTCCCCGATAGTAATCGTTTGCTTAGCTTAGATATCAGTATTTAAAGCCACTTCGTTTACTTAACGTTTTCCGAATCAATATTTCCTGAGGTTTTTGTTTTAAGCCACATATCTTCTTCCAATAATCGAAGCTATAAAGCTAGTCTTAATAAAAAAGCTTATTTTTTTAATATAGACCGTTTTTTTTAGAATGCGTCTTTCCATATTGACAAACCGAAGATGACAATATTAATTCTGTATACCTCTAATATATCTTCACAATAATTAAAGTCACACAATCTATTTATCATCTGCAAGTTATTATTGTAAATGGTCCTCTAAGTATATAAGTTGACATATAAATCTAGTAACTTTACAAAAATATCTTAGTAATGGTTTTGATCCTTCGATTTTTCCAAATCTTGGTCAGTCCAGAGTTGTGAGCTTTGCCAAATATATTTTTGAAATAGCAAAATTTTCCACTTCAGCATAAATCCTAGATTGGGTAGATTTTCCAGCATAAATATGGTTTTTTTTTCACGTCTTTCCATAAATTTGTTGTTCTGACTATTCGCCGATGTGGAATATTCATACTCGGCACTATTTATGATATATATGACGTACGAATACGGTCTTTAAAATATATTTATTGTAATTTATTGTTGCTGTTATCCACAAATAATGGCTCTCGAATTTTATATAAACGCGTATTTTCGGCGCTTCGGGCAGATTTTTTCTTTGGAAAGTATATAAATTATTACGGTTTAAGGTAAACTAAAAAAGCATGACGCAGAAATACGTAGTTGTAGTTTATTAATATTTCATAACGTTCAACTTTGCTAACTAACCAGATTTTTTATTTCGAGTAAATATACGCTTTTTTATACCCCAATCTGAAAAAATGCTAGTACGTCGATTTTGTAAGCCACTCGTAGATAACTGGGGTATATATAAAACATTTTCATGGCGTAATGGGTCCTTTGATCTTTATTAATCAACTGCAAAGTTGCGTCACTCATTACTTTGATGTAAATTATTTTAAATATTAGTAAAAAAATATTTATAGTATAATTTTCGGCGTAATTAAATCGCCACATTAATATTCAATACTTTGAAATCCGTGCATAAATTGAGGAGATCTCTTGTAAGGCTTGGACCCCTCTAAAATTTCAATTGAACTTTGGTTTAATATTACACACTTGTAATAGAGTAAATTTATTTAATAATTATTATAAATAATATATTTAAATTATATCGCTATATTCAAATCTGATTCGTCTCTGACTTTATTTACTTACCCGGATACCCTCGATATCCATTTCATCTCATCCTCTGGAGCGTTTACTGAATAAAATAAAAACAATACAAGAGTGTTTCAGGAATACACAAGTACGATTGCATTCGTATTGAAATGAGTTTGACTTTATGGATTCGGAACAAACGGATCGTATTTTTTTCTACATTGAACTAAAAGAAAAGCGATCAGGGATCGATCTGCCTAATGTTATATTACAGAAAACAGTTTGTTGTCACGTATGGAAGGATTTGGGAATATAAGAAATAGAGAGATATTTATTATACATAGATTTGAGAGTCACACGCATGTGGCACTGTAACGATTTTCCAAAGAATGTATTGTTTTTTGGTTTAGATTTGGATTACAGCCAATTCGGCAATGCCCTCTACAGATACTCTCTACCACAGGGCCGGATTTCGGTCAAAATTAATTGTATCCGCAGATAGGCGCGTGTCTACCTATTTTTGATCCTAACCTCCGCGAAACGTGAGCCGAGTATGAAATATGAACAGAAGTAGTATTTTATTATCCAGAGCGTGGAGCCAGTCCAGACATATATCATTACCCCTTTATGCCCGGGTTCGTGAGCTGAATCCAGCCGCGCCATTTATCGTAAGGGCAGTGCGATGGCACGATTGTTTTACCACTGTTACATGTCGGAGGTGGTGACCGGTCGCCTCTAGAAAAATAGATAAATCAGCCGGAAAATGGTCGTTGAGGGTTGGGGATATTGTAATCATATACATAAATTATTTTGAGTACCGGATAAGAACGCAACTTAAATTCTAAGCGGAATACACGTCGACATATTTAAATAAAGGAATATATTTATCCCATACTTTAGTTGTTGATAATGTAAAACTCGCAAAACTACACGACGCAGTTTATTCTTAAAAACATTAATACATATAATAGGTAAAGCGGAAAGGACGGACATTTTTTTTACTGCAACGAAAAATTTATTTCAGAAAAAAAACATGCTATTACTCTGTTATATAATTTTCATTATATAACAGAGTAATATTGTCATTGTCTATGATCTTTCTCCATAACATAGGCAACTTTTTAATTCTATGTTAGTAAAACTCTGGCGGTTTACTGTTAAAATATGAATCCAGATGATTTTTCACCTGTTCAACATTTGCAAATTTTTTATCACGAAGTGAATGTTCTATTAATTCTATAGAAGTTTTAAATCTAGTTATCTGATTTTGTCCTGGGTGATTTTTGCTGCATGAGGTCTTGCATTATCATGCTGTAAAATTCTCCTGTTGTTGTTAACCAGAACAGATCTTTTTAAGTAACTCACTTTTAATCTTTCTAATTGGGCACAGTATAACTCTGCCGTAACTGTCTGACCACGTTTTAATAGTTTATATTGAATTATACCCGAAATATCCCACCAAACACATAACAAAACTTTTTACAATGATAAGGTTGGCCGAGGAGTAGGCACAGGTACCTGTTTTGGAGATAACCATTGTTCTTTTCTTCTGGCATTACTGTAAAGGGCCCTTTTCTCATCCCCAGTAACATTTCTTCTGAGAAATGGATCTCCTTCGTGTCTGGACAATAAATATGCACAGATTGTTACGCGTTGCTACAAGGCCGTTGGGGAGAGATTGTGCGGTACACAAATTCCTTGCCTGTTTTTTTCGCCAACCTTTTCAAATAATTTTGCAGTTGTTATTGGACAGCTAAGGTTTTGTTACAATGACTTCACTGTTGTACGCAGATCAGCTTCCACCAATGAATTTAGGTCGTCATCGTCGATTTTGAGGGTTCTTCCTGTTTTCGGTTTGTCCGTCAACTCATCTTTTAAATCATCTAAAGCACTTTCGCAGTTTCAAGATGTCTCCATAAATATCGCAGATGGCTTTAAACCCTTATCAAATAAAAACAGCATGAAATACCGCAAATGTGTCTCTTCAATCTCAGGCTTCTGCATTTTTCTACTCCGACAAAGAAAATAAAAAAAAATGTAAAAATGGCAAGAGTAAAAACAGAGCTTAAAAATGATACCAAATACGATGTACTAACTCAACGGCAACCGGTGACAAACTGGTTTTAGAGTGACGCACCAGAAAAAATGACATTTCTTTCCGTTTAACCAATATTTGAATATTTTTTTACCAAAAAAAATCTATATATTAGGTAAAGCGGAAAGAATTTACATTTTTATGCGCTACTCTAAAACCGGCTTGTAATCGGTTTTATATGTTTTTTGTGTTTTATATGTCAATAGGTCGAAAAGACACTTTTTGAGTTCGATTTTTTTTTGTGAAAGCAGTTCTTAGGGGTAGAATTAATTGGGTATATTCAGAGGAATAAGGCTGATGTCGAAATACTATCTAAATTCAGATCAGATTTTTTTTGTTGGTTAACGAGAGTCGAGTGTTGTCGCGTGCCGGTATTAGACGTGGTGGCGATGGCGGTTGGG
>JAGXCT010037103.1:3532-44942 GCA_022495035.1 Philopotamus ludificatus | reverse complement strand
TATTATAAATCTGATGTTGACTAATTTGAAGGAGGCTATTTATATTGATAGAGAGAATTAAATAATAATAAAATTGGAAAAAAGGCCGCGTATTTCTTTCCTAAACTTTATAGTTAGTGTAAATCCATTTAAAGCATTTGTAATTCCAAAAAAAAAGAAATAATGATTATTTCTTCCTCGATCTATGTATTTTTATCGGAGTATTTTTTATGCATTTTTCAATATAACATAGAATTTTTCAAAATATTATTATAATTTGGAAGTTCATTTAAAATTTAGTTCATTAACAAGAGTTGAATACTAAAAATGGGCTTTTCCGAATTGTTTCGAAATGTGGAAATACCGCTTGCAGAGTGTATTATATATGAGGACTAATTTAAGCACAACATTAATATACATAAATGAATAATTTTTTTTAAGAAAAACAATTCCTAGATTTTTTTTATTTAATGGTTGCTGGAAAATAACTCGGATTAAAATCGTTTTAAGAATCTGTGGGTGATTATTAAAAATAAAGTATGATAATATTAATCCAAATCTTTCAGTGTTTCCAAGTAAAATATATAGAAAATGATTGAATAACAAAATTATCCCTGGTATAATGGGGCAAACTCATAAATGCTATGGCTTCTCGGATTCAGACTGCGTATAGCTTAAGTAGAAGTTCGTAGAAATTCATATTACGAAGGTATTACCATTAAGCTTTAACATTATTTCTATGTAAAAGTCAATATAAACATACTTTTTATTATAAATAAAACTTATTTCTACAAAATAATAATCTTATTCTCTTGAAGTAGAGTAAAAAATAATTGAAAATTTTGTTGTTATAACGTATTAGCATTTTTTTTAATGATCCTTATATATCAAATTAAATCTATATATATTATTCACTATTGGTTTATTATATAAAACCTTGGAAGTTAATTAATGGTATGTACTGGTATATTATTTCATATAATTCAAGATTGGGCTCGAGCTGTATTGGCATCGCGAAACTTGAGGAATGTTAGCGTGGTATTCCGGTTTCTTAATATTTCGGTAAATAAATTACCGAACCGATGATCATAAATCACCGAAACGGCACGGATAAAGCGATGGGATAATGCCAAAAATCGCCATCGTCCTGCTCATCCCGCATCCCAATAATTTACATTTTTTTCGTCTTTGGCTACAAATCCAGGGGACGCTCGCACATATGCGATCGCCAATAAAAGAAATTTAAATAACACACCGGAGCCATTGTAACGGCCGGCGGACACGGTCATCTTTTTTATAGTTTTCACCGAGGGCCGTTATTCGCTTTTCCGGTCAAATCGTAAAAGTTTGATTGTCGGACAAATGGGAGGCGGAGCGGGCCTCGGGCTGCCCGATAATGGCCTCCGACACTTCCACCAGACCATTTGTCTTGTTGTCACCGTGTCCTGGGACGTCCGCTTCGACGTATCTACAAACGATTCTAATACCTTAGTTGAAAAGATTTGCCTCTTTTTTATTTGAATGAAAAAAAGGAAACGATTATTTTCACTTTTGTCCATAATCTTGATTGATGGTTATATCATTTTCTGAACGGAATTGGGACATTTCAAGTTTTAAATCGAGCTAAAAACAAATTAATCGTTATCACCCCATAAATATATAAAAAACCTAGAATTAATATCAATATGTCCTATACACATCATACATACACATAAGAAGTACCTGGTGAAAATATCGTTTTTTGACATCGTCGTTTTCAATGGTCAGTTATGTTTTGGTTATCGATCTGTTTATACGAATTTCCTCTACTATTAGTAGGTAGATACAACTTCAAAAATATATTTTTTGGCAACCTATTTCAAATGGATTTGTTAAATGGACTACGATAAACGAAAAGGTAATTACAGGGGCATATTCAGCAGTGCCAGAAACGGTTCAAACAACTTTGAAAAGGAAATTTGGACCTAAAAAAACTCGAAGCAAACGGTAGTTACCTTAGAATATGAAGTCGAAGATTACTCTGAATCTAGAGTGCAAGAACATTTAAAAATAATTGGCTAGTTTCGTAAACAGGGTGTGTGAATACCGCATCATTTAAGGAAAGCAAATCTCTTCAGGTTAGAATGTGTTAAGAATTAATATAATTGACCCAATGTCGCAAAAAAGTATCTTTCTCAAAAGTAGGTACCAGTGGGAATGTCAAAACTGAATCTAACTGTCAAAAAGTTCAATTGGTCTGTATGGTGGGATTGTAAAGGAATTATTCATTATACAATTCTTATATATGCTCAAACTATAACGACACAGTTCTATTGTGATAATCTGAAACGACTAAAAGAAGTAATTCGTGGAAAAAGACATAAAATATTCAACAGGGAAAACATTTTTTTAACAGACCTCCTACAGTTGAAATTACTCTATTAAATAAATGAACGAAATACAAATAGAATGTAATTATTCATTATTCATATTCATCCGATCTTGCTCCATTGGATGAGCATTTATTAAGACGATTGCAACACTTTTTATTCGACTTTTTAAAAAAATATTATTAAAAAACCGGATCTCTGTGTCTATTTTTCATACAAATCAAAAGATTTTCATGCAAATAGAATATTAAATTTACGAGAACGATTGAAGAGAGTTGTAATTATCGAGGGAGGGTATATAACTAATAACTGATGTAGTAATATGTATTTTTTATGTTGACTTTTTATTCAAACATATATCTTCGTCGGGTACCCCTTATATTTGAAAAAGAAGAAGAATAAATCCATTCTTTAGAAGTCAGAAACGGATGCCAAACCAATCTCAGATTTGCTCTAAATTTTATATGCTAGTAATCACCTCATGAAAATAAGAATTAATCAGATTGCTGGATTTTTAAAAAGATACAATACCTTAAAAGCGAAGAAGCAATAAAAGTTCAAGAGTAATGGGGAGGGGGACCAAGATGAAATGGGTATTTTACTATAAAATATAGTTATTATCATTCCCAGTTTATAACTATTTGGCATCTCCCTTGCATCTTTTTGATCCCATTTTTGAAAAACTTGCCGGTTTTTAATTAAAATACTGTTTCAAGTGGTTTATAGCCCTTGGCGCATTATGAAAACTCGAAGGGTGTTTGTTCTCTTAGGGTGTGTTCATGGACCTGAGAAGGAAATAATTAGATGGAGCGATGTCTGATGAACAAGTTATTCTCACACGCTCTTACTTTGAAAGAGGGTGCCTTGTCGTGATGAATTACGATTTTCTATTGTATTCGATTTCCCAAATGCTCTTTAAATTTATATATATTATAGATCAAGTTTCTGAAATAATTTCTTAATAGTTTTGTCCTCAAATTGTCAATTCCTTAAGTCCTGATTTAGGCGCATCTATAAATTGCCATTTCCTGATTTAAAGTTTCGAAACTGGCATCAACGACCGTTAGCACTTGACTTTAAACTCTGTTAATAGATTTTTTGGACTTTATGGCGTTTAAGCATTAGACGTAAAAAAACAGCATACAATGAATGATTCATCCTTTGCCAGTTTCAGGTATTGAAATTTTACGCTTAATAATAGAATACAATTAATTTATTTATTATACGCATCTGGACAAAAACTGAACTCAAACATCGGTTCATAAAGTATGCGATTTATTTCTGGACACCCTCTTTTTTTGTATCTTAATATGCTCCTAACTTAATGCTAAACTGTTCAAAGATATCTATATTATATAATTATAATTAATATAATATTATATTATCATCTCAGTCAATAAAATTAGATAACAAAAATAATGAAATATGTCATTATTGTCAATTCTTTCTTTCACTGATCTATTTGTTATATTTACAGAATTGCAACATCCGCTTAATTTAGTTTTGCATATGACAGAAGTTACATATTGAATTTGGCGAGTTTTAATTTCGTTTCAGCATTCCATTTTGAATTTTCATATGTATCAAAAATATTATTTTCCTCGGCTGCGAGTTGAATAATAATACGTATAGTATATTTATAATTATATATAAATGTAGGCAAACGTTTTATTATTTCGCAGTATATTAAAAAAATCTTTTCTCTGAAGGAAGAGTATGAAAATTAATAATGAAACAGCATTCTGCGCCGACGAGCGTGAACTCGCCCGGGAATCGATACCTCGCCAGTATCGAATCGAGCGATGTTTATTCGCATTCGAGCGATCATCTCATTTCAAATGTATCTCAGATCCGCGCAAAAAAAATTCGTATTAAAAACACGCCCTGGATATATTGGACGACGTACAACATATTTTCAGTTTCATTTCCTACAACATACGCAAAGATATATAAATCATATGCGAATTTGAACTCAGTCTCAATTTCCGCTTCGGATTTTTCATGCAGTGAAAAATGCCGGAAAAAAGAAATATCTACGCGGAATTTTCCGCACGTCAAAATATGCAAATACCTATGTAAAAAGCGAACGATAAGTTTTGCACATGACAAAAGCATTATGTTATTAAACCTTGCAGCAAATCCGCCGCAGTGAATGTCCCGCAATTTTCATTCAATTTCAGCACGATTCACTTCGTATACAAATAAAATGTAATTAACTTTTTTTAAAAGAGACTACGGTTTCAAATCTTTTAGATAATGTTGTGATTCAATTAATTTAGATTGATATTATAAAAGAACCCCTGAAACTATCCAGTCTCACGGCGGCGATACGAATAGATAGATTCAAATTTTCCTTAGGGTGAAAAAATAAACACACATGTTTCAAAATGGGAATACTGTTTATACCCAAGACACCTATCAGCATTTACATACATTTTTGAATATATAAATTGTATATTTTTTCATTACAGTAATGTTGCAAAAATGCTTATATTTCTCCCAAAGGAAACATTTCCAATTTAGCTATGAATCGAACAAATATCAATTACTCTTAATTCGATAAGTTTTTATATTACCAAGAATTACTACAAATCGAGGCGTATAACACATTTATAGATGGATGGTAGTTATATACAAAGGCTAAAAAAAAATTACACAAACTTTAATTGTTTTTAAATATATTTTTCAAGTTTTATTACTTCTTATAATCAATCGATTGTTTCTTTAAATAATGTTTTTAATAATTCGTCATCATTATGTTTTTAATTTTATATTTAGTATATACAATAGCTTTTACCGAATAATATTTAAAGTTAATAAAAAAATACAGGAAATTATCATATATGGTAACATACTATAGCTGGTAATAAAAATTAAGAAAATAAGCTTGTATAGAAATTGTTTCTATATGTCAGTGATATAAAACAATGCATTTTAAATGATGTAAGTGAAGAAAATGTTGTACCACCAATTTAAGATGAATATGAAATGACAATTAAGATTTGTTGTGGTTTTAGTGAAGAAGGGTTTGATGACTTGGATATTGAAGATATTGAAGAAATATTGAAAGATCGTGCTTTTATTCAACTAGAATTAGGCGAATTATTTGACGAATCTACCATTGTCGATGACTCAGAAAGCAATTAAAGTGAAACAGATACAAGTTTCACGTTAAAATCAACAAATAAAGGATTATCTAATGAATCAGAACTTTTTTTTAAAGAAAATGATCCTATTATGGAAAGAAACTTAAAGTTCAAAAGGGAATTACATAAGAGTTTGGCGCCCTAACATGAAATACATAAAGATTTACACGATAAAACAGAGAATCGTTTATTATTATTTATCTTTAAAAGTTGAATTGTCGATGACTTTGACATCGCATTTTTAGCCATCCCTGTTCGCCCTCTTATTTCTCACTCAAAACTTCCGTTACTCGTAAAAATCCGAGATATATAAATTCTTCAACCCGCTCCAGATTCGGTTGCAATGTCAAAGCTATAGACAATTTGGAAACACAGGGATATCTAAAAAGACCAATAAAGCATTTAGAGCAGAGTCTGGCATTCTTAATTGTTAATTACGGCGTAGAAACCTAGATCATAAAGGAGAACGTGTTCTAAAAGAAATGGGGAACGATAAATATGACCGACTTTTTACCACATGGGATTCTTCTTCTTTGGTCGGCACCCTCTTGTCTGAGGATCGTGATCATTCTTATTTCGAAAATTCTTGATTTTGTTTCTCCAGGATTCTCTGCGTTCTGCATTCCGCATCGTAGCTACTACTGTGGACCTGTGGCCGTCGTTCCATGATCGCTCCAGAGGGCGGGGGCCTCCCCCTTCTCCTGCGTCCTTGTACGTTTCCAAGCGCGACGAGCTTCTCCAGGCTACTGTTTCTTATGGCGAGATGCCCAAAGTATCGAAGTATCCTTTTAAGACATATGATCGAAAGTAGGTCTTCTTTGTAGTTACTTTGAACATCTAGCTAGAAGAAAGAATAGCCAGGAGGAACTCTTCGCGCTTAGAAACGTGCAAGGAGGCAGGGGAAGGAGCAGACGCTCACCCCCTGGAGCGACCAGGTGAAGACCGCCACAGGCTCCACAATAATAGCGGGGAGACAAAATCAAGAAGATTCGGACCAAGAATGGTCACGATTCTCAGACATGCGGGATTGAAAAAAAGAAGAGACAAAAGTTAAAGCCAAAAGAGATTTTAAAAAAATTTGGTTATATTGTTATTTGTTAATTTTTTTATAAACTTTAAACCTCGTATAATACATATAATACGATGTTTTTGTGAAACTACAATATATGACTGTGTTATACGAAATTTAAAGAAAATCGTTATAATAGGGTTCTTTTTTAAAAAATAGTTACCATAATCAAATTGTAAGGTGATATTAATCAATGAATGTTTCAATATTAAAACCTCTATTGTTTGTCATGAACTCTGATTCTAAGTAATTTTCTGGTTACACAAGGATGCTAACTAGACAAAACATGACCATGTCAGTCAATAGATAACATGAACATGGAAAATGATTATTTTGATAGAGCCAATGTCAAACCATATGGGTTGTGTACACAAAATAATTGAATAACAGAAGTGAATACGATGTATGCGCCAGTGTTTCTCACGGTAACAATAAGTGATATTTTAATTAAAATATTTTTTTATAAAATTAACTGGCATATAAAAAATAATTTAAGAATCTCTGGTTTATTTTACAATTAATTGGATGGTTCTTGATAGTATTTGTTTAAGGATTGTTGTACGTAATGTTCCACTTAATTGGACTTATATAATAGAGATAGTACAATGTTGTGAGGTCAGTATTATTTTTTATTAAACTCACAAGTTATTTTTTCAGTATATCAATTAAAAAATATTAAATATTAATTTATATTTTTTCAGACGTCATGGGATATTATAGTGGTATTTTAACCACAGCGATAACATCCTCAGGTACGTGATAATAGTGTGTATGTAGAGATATTCCGTGTTCATTATTCAATAACACGAAATTGCTTTGTAACAAGATTGTCGGGGTACGGGCGCGAGACTACTCCCTCGCGTTCCCTTTTTATGTTAGGGACGTGGGAAGTACCACTGTCGTTTTTCAATTTATCGAGTCGCCCATAAAACTCTTGCGACAAAGAAAGCCTATGTCTATTCTATCTTTGCTTTGGACAGTGGTGATGTTATTTTGTTTGTCTGGATGTGCATTTCAGATTGAAGATATGCCAAAGCGAACGTCACACATAATAATATGGCGGTTAACATTATACAGTATACTGTAAAATGTATGATCATAGTCATCACGTCTGCCTATAGTACATTAAAAAAATAATGCTATGATAAAGTAAACATTCTTTATTTTGCTCTATCCTTAATAAAATATAAAATTCTAAGAACGTTCTTATGCTAATAAGTCAGTGTTATAAACACGATAATAAATGGCCATACTGTGGATGTACACGCTTATTTAAATTAAAAAAAATTCGGCATTAAAATATGGTACGACATAATATCCTATATACATCCATAACCGGTATCATCAACTTTGACATTAGCAGGGATGTACTCGAATGGATGTAAAAATTCATTAAAATATTTTATGCGAATCCATATTTGAATGAATCCATTTCAACAATACAATTTTCCGCATCGAACATTCGGCGGAATTTAAAAAGAATTTTCCAATACTGTTTGTTCGAGCATATACTCTCGATTCAAAATATGTGGTCGTTTGCAGCCATCGATATATAATTAATATATTATTTATTGTGCAAAAAAAAACTATGATAAATTTATGTGGACCTCGGTAGACACTAAAGTGACGCAAAAGCGCTCTCAGATTAATAAATAATGCTTTCTCCCTGTTTTGTTCGCCCTTGTGTTTTTTTGCGATACACTTTTATGATCCTTCTGGGATTTTTTTCGTCATACAAAATTAAATATAATATTCTCGTTTCTAATACTTGTATAAATTTTCTGTATTGAGATAGAAATGAGGTGCTAATTACATATCTGGAAGTTTAGTGACTAAGCGGATTGACTGTAGTTTCCAACTTGTAACGATTCCTCATTAAGCACAATTATCAGCCGTACAACTTTGGTCCTAAAACGGTATAAATTATTATGGCGAGGCGAATTTAAAGGTATATTAAACTTTTCGCAACCAAATCAATATATATATATATATACACTTGATATAGAATCTTATATACACATATTTTAATATTTAGAGGATCACAATAAATCACGTATTTTATTTATCAACATTGATAATAATTTGTATAGAAAATATGCCAAAAAAAAATTTTTCTTTAATTTTTTAGCAATCTTGTATAACATTATGGCTATATACTGAATTTTATATTATTTAAAATAATAAAGAACATATTTTAAACGTTGTATGCAAGTTTTATTTTATTAAAGCTGTTTGACAAGAGGGTCACTAAAATTATCTTATACACATGGTCAAGTGCTAACAGAACGCAGATATCCATTTTGATGTTTAGAATTTCAATCGGGAAATAATAATTTATGGAAAGCACTTAAATCAGGACAACCCTCAAAATTCAATTTTAACTTATGGAAATTACTAATCGAATCAGATCCTAGATTAACCATTAGGGAATTATCAAATCTTCATATCGTCAGTAGGGTTTTATTTATGTAAAGCATGTTGGTATATCGAATAAAAAACGAAATTTGGGAGCTGTTTAGAACTATTTCGAGTTGATTAAGATAAACGAAGAGACATATGAACATAATTGTTGTCAAGAAAATTTAGGAGCTGAACTAGAAGGTTTCTCCATTTAATTATTAAGTTTTTATTTACACCTTAAAGATGTTATTTGAATTAGCCCGATATTGAAAGCCACTAGAACGAGTATTTTAACTCTAAATCGTCAGGTGTATTTAAAAAAGGGATCAAAAGCTGTAAAATGAGATATATACCATATGTACACTTGTCCTTGGCGTATCTTGACATTGATAGGCATATTGATTTCATCTTGGCACGTGAAAATATTTCGAGTGTTGGTGTCCTTAGAAAAAAATAATTAGTCAAGAAATATTTAATAATATTTTTTTTAAATCTGTGTAAAAAAGAATTATGTGCATTCAGGACAAAATACTACACGTAATATGTTAATAATTTAATAATTCATATGCATTCGACTCAACGACTGGGTTGGGTCATTGTCAATATATAATGATATATCCAAATATCATTTCATATTAATATGGGTTTAATTAAAGCTACTCAATAGCTCAATATCTAGAATGCTGGTCTACATAGACTAATAGCTAGAGGAATATGGTTTACTATTGTGAATAATATTAATACATATACGTATTATTTGTATAATCCATTTTGAAGTTTATTAAAAAAATAATGCATCAATTGTACTGATAAGATTAATTGGATTAAAAATTATTAAGTTATTTATATATACGAAGGTTCAGCAAAAATATATTCTTTTTAACATGATCCATTCAGACATTCGATGTTGAAGAAAAGTGTAAAAATTCAGTAATGAATAATAGAAAGTATGTACGAGAATTTGATAAATACGATCAATGGTAAGCCGAAAATATGAGAAGGGATATTCCAATTTAATTTCATTGCATTATTAAAAAATATTACAAATATTAAGGATATTTCCAGGTACAAATTAACGAATATATATTTACGCTCGGCCGCCGTATTAAAACGCGACATTTTATTGGGTGAAACGTGTAAAAAAAACTGACAAAGGAACGTGCTAAAAGGTTTTATGTATTTTCCCCACCCGTTGCCCTTTTCCACCATCAGCAAGTCCATTTGCCGGAGCGAACGCAAATCAAAATAAATTGAATGACCATTTTCCGGGTCGTAAAAATATAACTAACGTAATTCTTTCATTGCTTTAGGGTTGTCGAATGACGGCCATAAATCACGATATACGCTATTATATATTTTTTATTTGAATCCTGTCGAATTTGTCCCCGTGGACAGGTGCGTAGGGTGGACCAACAGGATATGACCCAGGGCCACATCGATACCATCGTAATACTCGAGTATACATATATATGTATGCATGATTGGCGTTTTGTGGTAGAAAGGTCAAGAAGTTCATTCATTTTCTTGATATTTAAAGATTATCGTCAGAGAATGGTCAGAAGTCTTCTTCATTTTGTGCATTTTAGGAATATCTTTTTTATTTTTTTTAAATATTAACTATCCATGTCTGTCAATTATTATCTTTCAGCGAATTCTTTCAGTAGATATAAATAGTTTAAAATAGAGACGATCAATATTTAGCTCAGATTTTTATTTAGAATAATTAATTGCCAGACAATAAAGTGACCAACCATCGAGTATCAATTTCACTGTACAAAAGGAAAGGCATTCGTAATAAAATACTGATTTAAATCAATATTATGTGAAATATATTAGCCGTTATATTAACATTTAAAAGTAGTATAATTTTATTTGTTCACATTCTGAGATATTTATTTAATTCAAATATTTTTTAAATTAATTTCAACAATAATATACTAATTTTTCAAAAGAAAATTGTGCGGTGCATCGTTTTTAAACCAGTATATTTTCAGCCAATGCATAATTTATCCGTCTACATTTTTTCTTCCTGTTTGATATTTCCTTTTCTAGGGATTTAGTCGAGACAGAATCTTCTCGCTTTATTTGATATAAATGGAAAATTCATGCGAGAAAAACTTGTTTAAATATGATTGTTACAAATGGAGTTATTACACTTTCATGCGACAAAATTATACAGTTCAACTCCTTTTGATAAATTCGTGAGAAAATTGTACATCATTGACAGTGAGATTTTAAATATAATAAAGATGATATCTATATCTAACCACAACGTACATTATTTTTTCTGAAAATGTAGTCCGGCTCATACTATAAATGTTTGAAAATATGTTTACATTAGAGATAAAAAGTTAATGTTGAGTGTAAAACCCGTAATTGTAATCCAAAATAAAAATTATCGATATGAACGTTGTTTTAAATATTTTCTTAATTTTAATTATAATAATATACTTCATTTTATAATATATTTAATTTTATAAATAATATAAAAATATACAATTAGCTTAAAATTATATAATATCCATATTTGCAGAAGGAAAATTATCTTTATGGAAAACAATCGTATCAATAAATGCGGAAAAGCCCGATTGGCAATAAATTTCGTTGGATATGGAGTAGAAATATTTTAATTTTATGATCTTTTGAACATATATTCTGTGAGCGTAAAAGAGAATTGATTTATTTCAACACTAAAAATTCATGATCTTACATTTCATATTTTAAAGATGAAAATTTTCCGAATAATTTTGCATATTGATGCATACATAGTACAATTTCTAAGTTAATCATAAATTATACTACATTAGCTTTAATTATTAAATTATAAAAATATACCAATTCCTTGGCTTTCTTGTGAAATACAATGCAGTGGTTTATCGGTTCTTTTACTTAGAAGAGCTGCTTTCAATTTATTTTTGACAATATTGTGTTGTGTGTATGTGTCTTGTAATATGGAGTTGTCAGCTTTCACCCACTCCTTTATCGACCAGATATACTCAGAATTCTACGAAAGATTAACCATCCGAATACTATCTAGACGTATCAACGATAAACTAGACAGTCATACTAAGATTCAAGCAATACCAATTTTCTGGACACTGTTTTAATTAGCTTTGTAAAAAAAACAATTTGTTTGATCAGGTTCATAAATCAAAAAACTCTTTTAAAAGGATTTATTGTCTAGTCGATAGTCGATAGTTATAAAGTCCATCAAAGGGAACTTTTACAATTTTCATGTCTCCAACTGATAAAGATCGAAGAGTCTGATCGCCCACATGTGGGCGTGCGCAGATGGACAGTGTGAGGCTGTCCTAATGGCCCGCACACATTAGGCCGGCCGCTATCCGGCGACATTAGCCCTGCTGGCCGTTGAGATAAAGGACATGACATATTCGCCACCAGCTAAATCGCCCAAGTACATATATATGCAAACATGGCCAGGACATTAAATCTGATGACTGTACTGTTTTGGTGATCCCTTCATTAGAAATTGAAACTGGCTCCATTGTCGGCGATTTAACTCGAAATTACGGCCGTCGAAGGACATATATTGAGGGGCGAAAACCGACGCAGTTTACGACCGTCGAATGTAAATACGGTTCGATAATATATTATGATAAGCGAATATTTAAAACGTCAGTATTATAAGGGTTAACATATAAAAGATACATTACTTCTGATTATATACGCTCGGAGATAATCGCAGATCCATTTGTAAAATTTCAACAGCTTTTCTATTTTCCAAAAGATATCTTTCTGCGATGGCTCAACCAAAAACGTATTAAATTACGGACTCTATTCTATATACTCCATCTGGAAAAGAATGGAACGGAGAAGATATCTATAATTGGATAATAAATCAAGCAAATATGACCAGAAGTAATTAATTATGCGAACGGTTATGCGGGGGACAGATAAAATACTATTACGGGATAATTAAGAGGATCATGGAATTTGGTGTAATTTTCGGGATATGAAATTATGATATATCTATAGAAAATATATTAAATTATGACGGCCGTTTCCTTTATTATTATATAAATTTCGTGATATCCCATAGCTGAAATTTGTATGATTGAACAATTTTGTTTAATTGCATTAATTTATCTCTTTGCTGAAAATAAAATGAAATATATTATATAAGAAGCATAAAGCGGTTTAATTTAATTAATTATGCTCGCGATGTTTCGTTTCGTTGATTTTATACTGAAGAGCGACCTAGATTTTTTCGTACGAAAGGATTTATGCAAAGTGTTTAAATACTGCATTTTAATTAAGACGAAATAATTAGTATTATTTTTTTATATATCAAAGTTAAACAATATACATGAATAAATAAATATCACAAAAATATAAATCACAAACATAAAATATGTATAGGATTTTTTTTTGTTGAAGCAACTGTTTTATCTTACATTAGTCCTTTCCTAATCGGCGCCTATTCCCGGAGGCTATTTGTACGATCATCCTTTTTTCACGCGTTCATTTTTTCCCCTCGATTTTCCTTTCGCATTCATGCCAGACACTCGGAAAAAAGGTAAACGATAGACAAAAAAAAATTTCCCAAGCAAGAAAGATTGCCCCCGCAGTTTTTGCTCAATCATTTCATATTAAGAGAGGAGCCGAGAAGAAAAAAAAAATGCCCGGAGGTGAATAGACGTGTTGTGTTTGCGGAGAATGCTTGTTCACCAGATCAAATCTATTTGAGATGTGTACAAAAACTATTTCAGGCCCCGCCTAGGGGACTGGTTCCGCGGATAGATAAATATTCAGTGTAAGCATTAGTTATGTCTGTTCCAGACTGGGTTATCTTGCATCCCTGACGTTTATCGGGGTGGAGCATGTGATGCGATATGTGGACCGGGAACCGTGCTGCATGTGGGATTCAGCTACCACACGAGGCCCCACCTCATGCGGAGGATGGGTAATGGCAGACATTTTGCAACAAAATTTTAATTTATCTGACGCGAATGGAGATCCTCGGTTTGGTTGTAATCTCCACCGAAATAAAATGTCGTGCAATTCACAATGACGTTTGAGTGCGATTCTCGGCGATGTGTAGAGATAGGAAACATTTTAAATTAATAATTAAGATTTTTTATGTGTTTTAGCATTAAGACGTATCCTTCACCACATTTTGACAGAAATAAAAGTAGGCTAAATTTACAAATAAAATTATATAAATATTTACCTCAAATCCTAAATATTAATTTAAAAAATGCGCAATAATGGTTCTTTAAATATTAGGTTGACCAGGAATCAAACCATTGTATTTTAGTTTATTCAAATTTATATAAAATATAATTTCCATAATTTTTACCAACCCGTTCTCTATTTTGCTACTATGTATCTATTTTGCAAATTTTCAATGCTATGTTTATACCAATATAAAAATATGTGTTTGACATTATTTTTCCTTCGGTTTCAATAATTCAAAGCGAATGATCCTTGGTATATATATTTTTATTTATTTATTTAAAGACAATGCGTGGTTGGGATTACAGAGTAATCCAATTCGCCAACTACACAAAATAAATTGTTATATTAATAGTAAGAAAAAAATATATATAGATAAAGTATATAAGTATTAATATATAAGTATTGTTATTAGTTGCTCTGTTATACGATATTATAAAATCTCATAAAGAGATCATCAAAAAGGCGATACTTTACATTGAAAATGTCTACGTAATCAGCCAAGTGACTTTGTAGACTGATAGCTCTGACTACCAAAGAGTATCCGAGAGCATCTGTCTTCACGTATGGTGGAAGAAAAAGCACACGAGAACAAACTCGATGGTAATGAGGCGGAGCCCATATGGACAACTAGCAAAATACAGGGGGGTTATGTACTGCACCAACCAACAGCTTGAAGAGGTGCTTTGCCATGTATATTGACCTTCTTTTCTCGAGAGTTAAATACCCCAAGAAACCCTGAATACATGCACATAATAAGCTCGGGTAAAATCCAAATTCCCCCGTGTAGAAGAAATCTTAAAAATTTGTCCTGGATTTTCTCTAGCCTGAGGATATTCAAAGCGGCAAATAATAGATCGAAGTAAACTCCGAACCAATGTATCGTATAGCAACCTTATTATGAGATGAGAAGACGCAGCCCAACATTCTTGAAGCCCTATAACATACTAGCGTGTAATTAAAGGTTAGAAATTCTTAAGATCGCGAAAACGTAATTTCCTGACATTTCCCAACATAAGCAAGAGACGATTAGTAAATGCCCATTCAAGCAAAGAATTGATGTCTAACTGCTGGAAAAGGGCATCACCTATTGAGGTAATTGATTTAAAAAGATTTATATCATTTGTAAAGTGTGAGAAATTACAAGAAATGACTTGTATGTCGTTTATAAATAAATAAAATAAAGAATTTTGCATAACAATAATCCTGGTTACGGAGATGGAATAGGTGTTTGATTATTTGGAAGGTACGTGTAAGATAGTTGACATGTTAATGAAGAAAAATTCTTCTTTGGCTTAAATAAAACTGCATCGTACACTATACGAGTTTTTGACTTAATTCGTCAATAATCTGAAAAGTAACGGAATGAGGTTTCTTGGGAGGTCATTTATGTTTCTTTTACTTAGGATTGACATCTATTAACCTCCAGAAAATCTATTTAAATTCTGTCGATGGCTTCGTTATATTTAGTTACATTAAATTCTATGTCGAAAAAAACCAACATGCAATGACGCACGTGTTCGTCGTCGATTTCGGGGTTGACCATTTCACCCCTAATAAAAAGTTATTATGTACAAAAAATAATCAACAAAACGAACTGTTTTGTCAAAAAACATACCTCACAAAGATGTTTCTCCCACGGTGTTTGAATACAGCCTAACTTACACTAGACTATCTTAAAATAATGGTGAAATTCCCGCTCCCCCTAATATCATATATCAGTTATTTATGTTAAAACCAAATGGTAAATATACGCGTATAGATTCTGAAAGGATTAAAAGCATCGCATACCACTGTTAGTATGTGTTTGTAGAATGGTTCAAGTTTTATGTAATTCACAATTGTGATCAAACAATCTAGTACCTCTTGCAGAGGAGCTTAATGCTAAGAGCATATGGGTGAATCATACAGCGGATGTCCTTTGTTTGGGGTGCAAGTTATATTACTTTAAGCCCGACTTTGATGCAAGCATAGCTGGTGCACCATCCACGCAAACCAAATAGACATTATCTGATCTCTAAAAATATCTATTTACTCTCCATCTATAATCGATTCATGGATGAATAAAATTGGTGAAGAATAATATATAAATATTTTTTTTATGATTCATAATAAAAAATCGATGTATTAACCTTTAAATTTAATAAAGGTTTTGTCGAATTAATTATTCAATGCTTAATTTGCATATGACGACCTCATATAAATTACGTTTATAAACATTATGTAATTCTTTGATATTTTCTTAAAGGTTGGCAACACCTGTTTCACAACGTTTCGCGGCGCTAGCTCATCTCAGCTCCTAGGCGAGATCCTTTTGTTAACTTACTTAAGCTAACGAAGCAGCCCGGTGGTAATTAACTCTCGCCACAGTGAGGTTGGCCAGGGAGTAGGGAGTCTCGCAGAGCGCCAGGGAGACCGGTATACAAGAAGAGATGGCCAGGGGAGTCGAGCTTCGGGGGTAGTCAACGAGGGCTGCTTTTCAACTGACAGCGACAGCCAATTTTTTTTTATTCGCAACGAAGTTTAAAGGTTAAACGCGTTTATTTGCACGCAAATTAATATACATCTGTTTTAAACATAATTAACAACGCACAAAGCATGCCGTACGAAGTACGACGCGTAGGAAATTGCAAATATTTATTAATTATATAAGGCATATTTTTTATATTAGTATGAAACAGATGTGAATTAATTTTTAGTCATAAATCTGAAAATTAGAGGAGAAATACTATCGTTATTATATAACAAGATAACGCATCTTATGTCGATAAATCCAAGTTAAATGTTTTTATACTAAAATATAAAAATCACTTTTATTTACTATACCTAATAATCGAAATAACCTCAAGGTATAAAGTTATTTAATTGATGCCTCAGGCAAACATTTTCTCTAACCAAAATTAAATTTTTGAGCTTGATTTTCCACAACCCTCTGGTGCACGTGCATGTTATTGGAATATACTCCGATAATATTCTGTATGCATAAAATGCAAATTAATGATAACGAGTAAATATAAATATGTGGTTATAAGTTATATATAGTTATATATATGATAAAGAACAAAACAATAATAGTCTATTAAACTATATAATGTAGTTATACTACATAGTTTATCTTTAATTTACTCTGATAATATGCAGTTAACAATAAAATGTAACATTACATAAAAGAGGGAATTCGTTTTTTATTTGTGAATTTCATGTAACGTTAAAAGATCAATATTTTTTTTTAAATTGGATATTATTATATTCAGTAAAAAAAATATAAAATAAAATTCGAGTGTATAAAAGAGATTTTTTCACAGGTGATTTTATTAAATTTATTAAGGTCCCCCATCTCCCGCTTTCGGTTAATGTCTATTTATTTCATCCCTTCCCTGTACAGAATAGCAGGGTTTTTTTTGTTACACGGTATGGGAGGATCTCGACTAGTTCTATTTTACAGTCTTGACACGTCAACTTGTGATTTTCATCTCTTTGGACCCTGGCGAAGAGGCACCTGCGAGAATGTAAAGACCTACACTGCCACACCACCGACACCTATTATGTAACGCGTTATACAAGCAATGAAAAGAAGAGGATTGTCGTAGATTTTTTTACAACGATAACGGTGAACGTATCGACTATAAATTAGAAAGAAAATATCTAAATGTGCATGTATATTAATTTCTTTTTAAATATATTATATACATAATATTACTAAGTTTAGATATCAAATCAACTATTTATTTATTTTTTTGGGGATATAATTGCGAAAATGCTATATTTGCACCAATATTGCAAATGTTAAAATATAAATAAAATTATTAATAAATGTTTTGTTGATTCAAATAAACCTAATTCTCAGAATTTTTCTAGAAAAATGGCTATATCAAATTAAATTTCTGTAAATACAGTGGAACCTCAAAGACGGAACTCTAAAGCGCAAAGAAAACTTTCTGGCAGTTTCCGCCTCTGTAAGAAAATAAAACAAAATTATGAAAAAAAAAATAATACGAATTATTATTTTTAACGATAATTTTTTGTACATAATTCATTTAATACTAATGAGAAAAATATTATTTAAAAAAAATATTATTATTTAATATTGTAATTAAATAGGATTTTTAACCCCAAGCGGGTTTTTGCTACCTGGAGGAATGCGATCTCCGCCGATCCTGGGCTTCTTCTATCCACTTACCAAGTACCAGCAAATACGCGTCCAACTCAACCCTGAGGCCACGACTACGATGGTTTTACTCCAGGTTAATTAGGCTTTTCAATACAGATCAGGTTGCCAAGCCCGGGAGCTGAGCTGTCAACGCGCGGATTATAACAATAATAATCGGACGTGGGTAGGGCCGATTTGTATTTAATTGACCATCTGATCAGATATTACGGGCACATCAGGTAGCATATCCATCACCAAATCAGCACGGTAAACAGCCTGGTCTCCTTATCGTTTTGTAAGATCTACGGAATCAAGATTGTGTCCAACCATGATCACGACCTCGTCGGATACCGACACCCCACCACACTCAACTAAAGTAAGCTGATGAAAATTGGTATAGAAGCTCTATCGCTCCATTAGCTCTATTGAACTGAAGTAATTAGTTCACAAGAGCAAATGATCCAGAACAAATCCAGAAGAAAAGTTTGAAATAGGGAAAATGTGTATAATATGAATTTAAATGGGTTAAAATACAATGTCAAAACTATTATCCTATTATCTATTAACTATATACCCATAAGTAATGTCGTTTTTTCGATGCGCCATCTTTAAAATAGTCTCCTTCAGTCTGTTAGGCAGTAAGGACATGTTATAAGTTTCTCTTGTGTAGCGGCTACGGTTTCTTTATCCGTCTGACGACAATGGGAGAGACGTGTCCGTCGGAACAAAATCTGCGGAGCTGTATACTTTTTTAATATCATTTGAAAAACAAAGTGACAGAGGCTACGAAGGATATTTGCGAGTTTTATGTTGACATATTGGATTATGTCAGGAAATACCAACGATGGATCAAAAAAATAAAATCTGGTGATTTGTGTTTGGAAAATGAGCTGCGAAGTGGACGTCCCAGGTGGATGAAGCAGCCGTGAATTTTGCAATAGATGACGACCCGATGTTGAAAAGGTCGGTACATTCTGGTCCAGTACTCAGAGGATCCTAAGGAAGTTGGGAAAGATTCAAAAAGAAGGTGTTTGGGTCCCACATGCATTCACGCGCGAGCTCATGTTGCGAAATTGACGTGTGAAAAAATTCAGGATCTTGAATTCTCCATACTAGACGTATCTCGCACCATCTGATTTTTACTTATTTCGTTCTATGGAACATTTTCTAGAGATCAACATTTCAATTCCTTAGAAGAGGTGAACACAGCCCTTTCAGACTATTTTCAGTCAAAGTCCGCAGAGTTTTACAAGAGGGGCATGTGTAATTTGAAAGAAATGTGGCAGAAGATTATAGATAATATGGGGAATTATTTTGTATAAGAAAAGTTAAATAAAGTATAAGAAAAATTGGTTTGAATATCATTGAAAAAAACGACATTACTTATGGGTACCACTAATATCTAAATTCGTAAAAAGTTTATGAAAACCCATTAATAATATATAAAGTTTATAAAGAACTATTTTTTATTATAACGTAGAAATCAAGTGGGTTAAGACTTAAAGGTGAATCGGATGTCCCCGAAGTATAGTCCAGTTGATGCTTATTAAAAATAACAGAGCTTGGTAAATACATAACCAATTCAGTCTGCAATAACTAGACTTCCTCGAGTAAGAAAGACTTGAACATTCATCTCAGAAGTATTCCTCGGTGCAACATGTTTTATGAAGAAATAACAGCACATAGTTATCCGTATTCTTATAATTTATTATTTAAATATCCTTCTAATCAGGGGCGGGTCTTGGCTACCTGGAGGACACTACGCGATATCTAACAGAGACGCGTCTAACTCACCCCTGAGGCCAGGACTACCCTGGTTGTCCTCCAGGTTATCTTGGCTCTTCGAATTCGGGTCAAGTGGCTAGCCATAAGCCTGGGAGCTGAGCTGTCAATGTACGGATTATAACAATAGTAATCGGACGTGGCTATGACCGAATCGTGTTTACGTTAGCGTCTGATCGGATGCTACAGGCATCTCCGGTAACACATCCGTCATCGAATAAGCACGGATAGCGACTTGGGCTCCTTATAGTTCCATAGAATGTACGGAATCACGACGCGACAACACTCGACTCCTTAACTATATTAAAGGATGCAAAGAAAAGTGCAGAATGTCACTTGTTAGCAAAATAAGTTGTGATTTTAACTACGTTTTATATCTGTTAAATAATAACTGTTAAATATATGTTAAATAATCAAAGTCATCTTTCTTAATTTTACTTATAATATATATAAACGAGGCGAATAAAAACATGTCATTTGCAAAACCGATAACGGGGATGTGCAAACGTCCGTCGCACTTTACTCGCGCGCACACCTATTCTAATTTGCGTTCTTTCGGCCCATATTCGCGTGCAACACTTCCATTGAAAATTCGGCCAATAACTCGGGCTAATATTGGAAACGTGCTGAACTTACAAAGCGATTTTCGCCCGTCGCAAATAATTCACGGCTTCAATGCAACCGAATTAAACGGCAAAACGTCACGTTCCAGTCGCGGCGCGTATCCATCGGTGACAATTTTAAATTGAATTGGGTATTTGGCCTGGTTGTCTGATTTCCTGTCCCTGGTTTAATTGACGCTAGAATCAATGCGAGACTCGCTATTTCGCCTCGTATGGCACATAAATTTAATTTCGTCGGGTGAAGCCTACGGAAATGTGACAAAATCTCAAAATCTCAATATCGACAATTTTTTTGTATACACCAATCAGAAAATATATGTCATATTTTCAGACAAACGTAAATGAACATTAAGTTCTAAGAAATATTCACATCACCAAATTAAACTAGTTAAATCAATGATACCAGTATATTTAACATTATATTCATATTTGGTTTTCATGATGTAGAAATATTTTATATATTTGTCTCATAATTACATATTTTACCCTGCAATTTTTTGGAATGTATGCTATTCAATCGACGCGATTGGATATATTGTACACAAAGGGTATGGATGGTGTGTTATGCATAACACAATGCCCAATAAAGCCAAACATTTAAATAACCTAATAAAATATTATTTTACCTTTTGGTACGAATGTATGAGTTTTTTTGTTGTCTTAGTAAACCATTGCTCAGATTTCTTGTAAAAAAAGCAACTAATCTATTCCCAGTTAGACCAAAGTTTTCTGATGTTAAACATTATTTGATATTTACAGTTTTGATCAAAATTATAGAAGTCTGTAATATGCACCCCTAAGTTCTTAATTATTTTATTATCTGATTATTTACGGTATCTAAAAAGTCCCTTCACCTGTAGAAAAAAATATCTAAGACTGCTATCTTCAGCAGTATGCAAAGATATTGCGCGATTTTCTGTTAAAGTTTTTTTTTATTTTATTAAATAACTTCTCGACAATTAGCAATTTTAATTAACCTATCTATCACGGTGACTCAAAAACAACCGTGTCGTCTAAAGGGGGTCTCTCAGGGACCCCAAGCAATTCAAGTTAAGATATTTTAAAAATTTTCATTAATATCTACTTAAAAATGGATTATGCTAAGAATAAAAATAATTATTCATGACATGCTACATAATTTGATCGATATTTTGAAATTTTTAAACTAATCAATATAACGCGTAAGTGAAAACGCTTTCGCCGCAGACTGAGCTCTCGTCGCACGTGTTAATCCCACGTTTCACTCGAATTCAGTACGTCGTACCGAATGCGAGCGAGAAGACATCGCGCAAGTGAAAACAGAAGAAAATATTTTAATAAAGGACAATGATTATGTATAATATTTGTTATTTACAATTTTTTAGGCAATTATAAAAGGTTTGTGACATGTGGAATTTATATAAGAAGAATTATTCGAGAAAAAATCAAAAACTAGGAGTCCACAATGGATAGTGTTTTTAATACATCGACACGGCGAGTTTAAAAATCTTCAGTATACCTGATAAACTATTATTATTAATCTTACTAGCTCTAATTAAAATTATTAGCTATTCGGAAACAATAAAGCTACGGTTAGAGAAAACTATAAATTAAAAAATATTTATAAATTGAATTATCGAATAACTCAACCACACAATTAAATATTATATATTCATATAAAATAAATAATTAATTTTATTGTCGTGATTTTAATACATTATATTTAAAATGTTTTATTTTAATGGGATTTTATTTGATTAGAATATACATGTAAATAATTATGCAATATTTTTATCAATATTAATAGTATATTAAAAAGATATATTACTAAATTATTGCACCTAATTTTGGCGTTATACATATATTTACAAATTTAAAATTGGAACCTTAATGATATACGATCGAAGCACAAAAGACATTTGTGTTCAAATATCCAATTATTATGAAAATGAGGAGGAATTTTCCCATAAAAACATATTATTTCGAGGCTTTTATTCTCCGCGTCCCCTTACCCCCACTCCTCCGTCTATTACTCCCACCATAAATATTTAATTTGACATGGTTATCAGTTTTTCTGCTTGACCGCGCGGAATTTTCCTTAGCCGAAAACGACGGCCTTTTCAAAGCTTGAAATTACAATGATGCCATTGAAAATAAGCGGAAATTTTCTGAAAATACATATTTCATGCTTTCTCATATGCGTATGTGTGTGTGTTTACAAGAAATAATAAAGCACGCAAAAAATAAATCTCGAATGGAAATAAATATATTTGTCCGGGAACATGCGACGCTAAGCAACAATGGGACAAATTTATGGATGCCGATTTAATATTCTTCGTAAACTATCTTAGTCACTTTTTTTTATTCAAAAACTATTCCGGCAGTAAAACCTTAAATGGCTTTATAGCTGGCATAAAATTTAGTTTATGTTAAATAGTGTTCAAAAAGCGTTTGATGATACCATTGAGATGAGCGTGAAATTTATTTGTTGGGCTTTTGCGTTTACAGTTGGGATACTGCATGGTTGCAGATTTTCAGCATATCATTTGCATTCATGTAATATTATTCAGTCGAAAAGTTACTGGCCGAATGTTGTAATTAACTTCAGCATTTGCAATTCCGCTCAACTTATAATTATGAATACTTGATACCAATTTTTTTAGAATTAACCATTTTTTTATAAATAAATAATAATATTTAAATAATTTTATAAGATATCTATTGATAAGACAAAAAAATGTCCATATGATGAAAACAGAGGTAAAAATTAAATAAATATCTTAGAAAAAGTTATTTATGGGAACAATATATAAGCTTTCAAAGAACATGATTTTCTATTTAAAATATAATTTTTCATTAAAACTTTATTATAAAGAATAGTATAGAAGTCACTCACGCTTTGAGGTTGAAGAATTACCGTGTTATACGAGGTCCGACATGTAAATTACAAATTCTTTAGAATTAATAAATACATAGAAATGAATTAAATAAAACGACGCCAGTTTCACTGAAAGCGATGCATGTTATTATTATTAAAGACAGGCTACTACATTTTAATAACTATGACTTTAAAAAAGGTCAGACAATTATTATTCAATCCACTCCTTAACTCTTCCGTCACGGTGGCTTGAAAATAGCCACGTCGTCTGAAGGGTGTATCTCAGATACCCCAAGCATTTCAAGTTAAGATAAAAATGAATTCTTCATCGATATTTTGAATTTTTATTTAAACATGGATTATTCTAAGAATGATATACTTCATAATTTAGTTGATATTTTGGATTGTTTAAATAATCAATAGACGAGTAAATGACAACGCTCTCGACGATGTCTTGCCGCAGACTGAGCTCTCTTGCAGCACGTGTGATTCGCACTCGGCACATCGTAACGGATGCGAGCGAGAAAAAACATCGTGCGAGTGGCAACAGCAATGAATATTGTTGTTTTTATTTTTATTCGCAATTTAAGACCATAAAGGACCCCGATTATTTATACCATTTATTCTTTAGGCTTTTTAGACAAATATAAAAACCTAACATACCCTCATCGGGACGGCTAGGCTAAGCTTTTACGATATAGAGTACAACGATTTCTTTCTAACTCAAGAAGTTTTTCGTATTTTTTGCGGAAAAAAATATTATTCTGAATTTAATATTAAGGGCATTAAGTCGCGATATATTTGCGGTTCTCGTTTTACGCCATTTAATTCAAAATCAGTTATCACACAGTGAGTCGAGCGGTAGCGAGTACGAGAAAATTGTAAATATACAATTTAAATCGTCGACGATTGCCATTTATTTAATAATATGGCGACGCCGATGAAAAATTTACAGATCGATTTTTCGGTTAGCGTCCTCCGGCAAACAGCATTACCGGCGGCTGATCGACGAAGGTGCCGTCCCCGCCGCGTAACTATTTTCATTTCGAATATTTGATAGAGTGAATAAGATCTTACAATTTTCCGACTGATCGCCTCGAAAATTGGCTATCACGGCTTGGCGCGGGAGGGGATGAGGGCGGAGCGCTCTCAGCCGCCTTCGCCCCCCGGGTCCCTTCGTTTTTTGGCCGGTTCATCCCCCGGTGCGAAATGGTGTCGTTATCGAAAGTGGCCGCCCCCGGATGTTGGCTGAAAGAAACTATTTACGACACTCGAAGGGCCAAAGTTTTGCCGACATTACGCTCGAGTAATGCGGTTTTACGATTGTGTTACGAGCAGCGAGACGTTATAATTTAGATTTTAATACGACACTATAGTATAGGCGGCCGGTGATCCGGAAAGTTCGTGCGGGAACGACCTTTTTCGATTTGAATTGTTTTTTTTTATAACAACTCATCCCCTGCGGTTTATTGCAATTTTATCGTCGCCAATTTTAAACTGGAAAGCCGAAAAAATAATAAAATTTTGAAACGAAAAAATTTACGAGACAGAACAAAATCAATAGAGGAAAACTAATTAATTTTCCTCACATGAGAAAATTGACAATTAAACCTTTGTGAAATATTATTACATGATTACGGCATACTAAATCTATAGCTTACAGTAAGAATGCACTCAGAAATTTATTATTAAATTTCAAGTTGAAATTTGCATTGGTTTGTCATATATTTTTTATCATTAAACATAGCTTTCGATGTATAATAATTTTGTAATAAATTTGTATACTCCGTATATATGTAGGCGAATGATTTTAAGCCCTCGGCTAATACAAAAGTTGAATTTGGCCCGTTGCGCCGCGGAGATTTCGGCTCTTTGTACTAATGTCCCATTTGTGATAGCCCTGCGAAAAACTGGACACCAGGGATGTCACATATGCTAACGAGGGGGGTCCGACCCTTTGTTTATTCATACGTCTTTGCTGTAAATGGAAATTTAATTTAATTTCGCGTATAATAACCGCCAAAAGACTGTAAGCACCGGCTTTGCCCCGGAACGGTATCCATAAAACGTATGCACAATGCGGGTTAACCGAGGGACTATCGCGGAATTATGTTGATTGAAATATTTGCATACAAAGGGGGTTCAACTTTACTTCGGAATAGTTAACCCACTTTGGCACAATTTTGACATGTAACCCTCGCCCCGGACGGGCAACACTTATTTGCTTTATATTACGTTTGACGCAACCTTGGCGAACGGGGATGGGCTAAATTTAGGGTTTAATTTAAGATGGATTGACATAAGAATTGAATATGCAATGGGGGTTGTTACGTCTCGAAAGACGGCGTTAAAATAGCCTGTAACATAATCAAATACTAAAATTTATTTATATGCATAGAAAATATAAACAGCAAAATCTAGCAATGTATTAATTATAATTAAGAGCAAATTATATAAAATTAATGAAAGTTGAGAAGTATTTATAATACTGAACTGTACATATATAGTTTCATTTGACAGAAAGTTTTCAGCCAAAGTATTGAATTAGTGACAAGTTAACATATAGTAATAGAGCTCAATATTTACACAATAATTTTTTATTATTTTATGAATTAAGTGAACTGATAATACAACTTTAGATGAGATTTGTTAGATATTTATAAATGTAAATCAAATATAATTCAGATAAAGATATTAGATTAAAAGATTAGTGAATATTTATGTTATTACATATTTTTGCATATATGTCGCAAGTCATTTCATGCGATAGATATGTACTTAAAAACAAACCGATATACAAAAGTCATACTTTTAATCTCAAATAAATATAAAAAAATGAAAATGTATGCACTCAATTCGTATTTTTACAGAATATATACTTTTTTATTATAAATCGTGTAAAGAAATGATGGAACTATTGTGACACAAAATGAAATCATCATATGTTGAAAAATTCAAGTTTTCTTTAATGCAATAGAGCCTCAATCATATTAGAAATACTAGATCAAACATTAGATTTGATTAGATCAGTAATTATCCAACATTTACTACATTATCTACCTGAATTTTGAGGTCATATATACTTTGAAGGGGACAAAATAATTATCACACTTTTAGTGCATTCGGGAGATAGACGTTTCAAATACTTTTGAAGAAGTCATTCCGTACACTGACAATAACTACAAAATTAATTAATTATTAGGTAACCTTTCCACTCCATGGCCCAAAAGGTTTTTTAGCAAACAACTTGAACCAAGTTTTTTTTATTTATTTGAAAAAAATAACTCTTTTTTTAATTTAGTGGGAAGGGTTAAAGGTGACTCATAAATAATCGGTTATTATCTGTGAGCAATTTCATGACGTTGGAATAAAAGTAAGATATAATGACGAATTAAAAAATCACAAATAAATTATGTTTGTATTGAGTTAGTTATTAACGTTATCTGTAAAACACAAATTTATTTAATCTGAAGAAAAAGATAAAAATTTCCTACTTCCTACAATTACCAGATAAATATATTTTTTTTCTACTTACTTATTTATTTATTTATTTGACTACGATGGATAATAGAGATTCGGTAATGATTCAAAAGATGCAAGGAGAATGGGTCTTTCACACTAATAATTTTAATCCAGTTGGATTTAAATTTATATAATACGTTTTATAATTATTTATTCAATGAAGGATTGATGATATTAAATTAATTAATTCCAACATGCCAAAATATCTACATATATATTTTTATTAAACATGCGGAGGTAATGGATCACTTCCTCATTCATACCCCTTGGACAGTGTCATAAAGAATTCCCTGATCTCATAGTTTTCGTCGGGCACTTATTCGTATACTAACTTAGCTCAGTCACAGTTAACATATATTATCTAAATAATATGCAACTTACCTATAAGCCATAACACTGATATATTTATGAGTCAGAAATTAAAACCTACGAATCGTTGCGTGACCCACTTTACCGACACATAAAATGTAAACATCTCAATATGTTATTCATCTATATTATGACATCATATCATTTCAAACAAACAATTATTTAAATATCATATCATCCAATATAAATTTTCCCATTTTTTATGACATAAAAAATATTTTAATTATTTCAAAATTCAATTGACATCGTCATCAACGACGTCGAGGAAGACTTTCAATTGAAATTAATTGAGCCTTAAGCGAATGACCTGTTACTTTAACTTCGCACTAATCATAACTTGAATATACATAAACATGCTAGTATTAAAATATATTTATGTAATTGAACGAATTACATGGCTCTTAATTGTTTTAATTAAATATAAATTCAATAAATAATAAATGTTAAAATGCGAATATTTGCTTAGATTACAATTTATACAATAATATAGATACATATACAAGTTTATGAATAATTCCTATTGTAAATTCCAATATAAATTATATTTCTTGACACACGCAATGTAAGCTATGTTTTTAAAAACTTCTCAAAAAGTTTATGTACCCTGCTGTAGATATAACTTTATTATATGTTTACTTTAAGCTCTGAAATTTCATTTTAATGGACTCAAAAAACTTTTAATCCTTTGACCATTGGGATATCTATACGATAGTATGAACACTATTATATCAAAGTATAGGCAGTCAAAGGGTTATCACATCGACACACGTATATACAGCCTGCATGAAAATTTAATAGACAGGTATAATCAGGGAGTACACGTTGCAATATTCAATGGCGAAGGCTCGCAGTGGCCACGTACACAGTTTTGTTAAGCGGGAAACAGCCACTTAAACTATCATAACTATGACATGAAAATGGCAGAAGCTGATGCGTGCCCCTGTTGCTGATTAAGAATTAAAACGAACGGCGTGTAATTAACATATAGAATGATAGTTTGCGATAACAGCATGGCGAGAGTTAGTTATTAATCCCTGGATAGCTGCGATAGATACATTTGCAGATAGGAGTGTGTTGAAAATTACCACGTACTCTGTTAAATACAACTGAAATTTTGACTATTCCCAATTTGTATTCCGAGAATTGCTAAATGTATCGTAAGCGGAGATTGGATTTTATGTCAACGGTCGTCGTATTATAACGAGGCATAAAACAAATAATTTAAATATCATACACATAAATCATATGATTTTATCAAATGGAATAAAATATTATATATTTTAATATTTAAAATAATATAAATAATATTATCTGATAAACTTTAATTGAATAGTCATATGTCAGCCATGTCAGTTTATCTCGCACCCAAAACGACCTAGAAAATCCTTTATCGCCGTTTCAATAATTATAAAGCATTTTCGGGGCGAGCCGGAATGATTCCGCCCGCATAAGATAGTATTTACATCGGTGGCCATTTTGCTTTCAGAAGCGAAAAAAAAGAAAACTGGATAGAAAACCCTTTTTTCGGGTACCGGCTAAAAGGCATTGAATATAAAAAGAAGCAGCATTGTGTCTGGCTACCCTTTCGGTTCCTCCGGGAACTTGGAGATAAAATCTGCGGCGCGGGACTTGATATCAGCTCCCCACTTATTTGGATCAACGTTTCCGGCATCCAGATAGGTGGAATCGAGCCAACCAACTTTTATTCTTGGTTTAAAAAAAACTTAAAAAAACGAAACTCTTTACGTAATTCAGAACAATGGCGAATGGAGATAAAAGGTCGCGCAGTGCAAGAATAAATTATGTAAAAATTAAGAGTTCGTCATAAGTTTAAAAATTGTAGAACTAAGAAAGACGCTAAAAAATTAAATTTCTACACCTTTCTTTTTCGTTAAATAATTTTAATGATTAGCCTGATAGTTAAATCTGAATTCATATCATAAATATAATTATTTAAAATCGTATTCATGAACATGAATGTAACATCCGATGATTAATATGCCATATTTCAATTAATTTTCATTTAATATCTGAAACGATTTTTGTATTTTTTAATCACACTATATATTTATTTTCATTTGCATGTCTTTTCTAGAATTAATATTTCGATAAAATATTTTTTTATTAACATTGGACAAGTCTGTCATTCACTTTTGCTAAAATTGCTTTTAAATTAATTAAAATATTTTATAAATATGCAGATGTGAGCAATTTAAAATAGTAACGTTTATTTAATGAAAAACATATATAACACCTCTCTCTTTTTAAACGGTAAATTTATCTCAGATATATGTTATATAAAAAAATATAATCATAAATAGGAGATTGATTGCATTACTTAAAATCAGCATTTATGTATTTTCATTCAATTTTTTTTGTTATTTTATATGATTTTTAATTAATTACAAATTTTAACACATTTAATGGTGTATTCTTTTCAACGTACTAATAAAATAATAATACATATTGTATTGAGATGCTTTTTTTAATTTATTAATAATGTAACCGTATATTAATGTACATTATTATTTTATCATTGATTTTTATGAAATTATTCAACGAGGGGTAACAAATCAAAGGATACGGATATTCCATTAAAAAAAATCTAAATTTATTTATACTTCTTGGAACAACTCGCATCTCACGGTGTATATATATAGCCAATGGTAATTAGCCAGGAAGTTAGGAATTATAGCAATAGTCAACGAACACGACTGCTGAACTCTGGCGCACATTATTTCGCTGTAACGGATTGCAAACTTTTCATTGTATCCGATCGGCCGAGAGGCCCGGTGGCACTCATTAAAAGTAAAATATTCAATTAGAGTCAGCCAACAGAAAGGAGAAACTCGAAATTCCATTATGTCACGTGGAACAATGGTGAGCGGGAAACTGGATCCGAGACGCGGCAGATTCGCGAAAGTACAAAGAGCGTGGGTACTCTCTAACCTCCTATAAATAGAGGACGAGCTAAGGAAATATTAGAAAATTCCTTTGGCGTGTATCGGCCTCATATATAATTCATATTATTACATGCGAGTGTTGTAAAGTGGTTGTGTGAGCGCGGCCATTGTGTACCGGTGGCTCTCCCTCCCGGGGAATCTTTCAGCACATGCAAAGAATAGTTTCGCCACGAATATTCATGGTCCGCGGTGCAGTTCAGCGTCAGGACCACATTTATTATTTAAAACAATTAATCGTTTCTCTAATCAAAATTAATACAATGATACAACGCCGCATCCGCAGCTTCGTTGCGGTTGCTATATTATTAGCACGCGATATAATTATTATATGTTTTCAGAGGAGCACTTCTTCTGACGAACGTTTTGCCACTTTACGCCTTAGGAATCCCATTATGCTACAAACAAATGCGGTCTGCAGTGTAGTTGATCCGCTGATGTATTTCCTCTCTAAAGCTTCTCTATTTTACATTCACGGATGGTTGTATGGTACCGGATATCTGAGCCATTTTGTGGATATTTGTACCACGGTGCACAGGGAAATGGCACTTTGAGTTTAAGAATTTGGTTTCCTCCGCGGATGCATTCGGGGATCGTACTCGGAAATAAAATCTATGTTACGGATGGTGTTAAAAATTACTACTATAATGCTATTCGAAAAAAAAAAACTTTTTAAGGCGACCTTTATTTTCTTCTATATTAATATTATATTCTATTAAACAAAATGACGATATTGATAGCAAAACGGAAATCCTGCTCAAAAGAGCTAATATAATATTTTTATACCACATTTTAGGACGCCTCATCATGTGAGCCTCATTTCCCAGCCAAAATAATTAAATTTTTATTTACAGACGTGTTTGACGAACAATGTTGAACTTTTAGTTTCAGCTGTCACCAAGCTCTTTGTGATTGCGTCGTAAAAGTGCCGTTTCATTGTCATTTGTAAAATTGGAAAGGATTCCGATGGTTCTGGGTGAGAAGACTCGCTAGAATTTAAAAAAAATATTAGTGGGACCCGAAAGAAATCGCGTCTTTATAGTACAGTTTGTGTACATATTTTTTTTGCTTAGAACTATTGTTTAGTATTTTTTATGAGGAACACAATTTATATTATTGTTAAGGTTCAAATCCAAAAATGGGACAAGGACACATTTGACATTATATGCTACGTATTTCGACCGGGGCTTGAATGCAGCATAGCTATTAAAGTTATTAAAAAAAAATATGGCAAAGTGCTTATGCTAATTTAGGTTTCAAACGTTCAAATCGGGAAATAAAAATCTATAAGATGCAACTAAATCTGAACGACCTTCTTAATTTGATGATGACATGTTGAGATCCCTTGTCTAGTCAGATCCTCGATTAACCATCGAAGAAATATCGAACAGACTCAAAACACATTTGCAACGCATATGTAAAAAAAAAAAAATGGGAATTAAGACACTTACTTTCCGAAAACGACAAAAAAATAAGAAGAAACACATGCAATTCTTTGTTGTCAAGAGCAAGAATTCGACCCTTTTTACACGAAATTATAACTGAAGATGAGAAATAAATCGTTAACCTTAATCGTTAAATCAACGGCTTTCTCTGAATTAAACTCCCGTTCCGGACAAATTTTAAAAACCATATGAAACAATTGCGGTAGATGTTTAGTTCCCTCAATTGGGAAGATTAAACGAGAAAACATAAATCAAACGTCCGATTTTGTTTAACAGAAAGGGAATAATTCTTCACCACGATAATAGACGCTCTCATAAATCAAGAATGACTCGAGAAAAAATTCAGGAGGTTAACTGAGAGATTCTGCCACACTCTTCATACCTCTCAGACCTTACTCCTTCCGATTACTTTCTCATCAGGGCCATGGAGCACACAAGAGAAAACGTTTCGTACTTTCGTTAAAGTATAACTGAAGTCGAAAACTACATGAACGAGTATTTCGATTCAAGACCGGATTTTTTTTTTAAAATGGAATTGAAAAATAACAAGGTAGATGGAAAACAATCTCTAATAATGATTATGTTCTAAAAGGAATATAAAAAAAACATAAATTTTACATTCATAAAAAAATGCGCGATTTCTTTCGGGTTATTATTATGTTGGCTAATGGTATTTTATAAAAAAAATATAATAATATGTAATCGCTTCACGACTCAATAAAAAATGGTATTTTACAATTTCCAGTTGTTTATAATTTATGTATGTACACATATTATATTGTCATAGTTGCGATGTACAATCTCGGGATTTGGTGTTCTACGATATCTCAAGATCCTGTCATTCGGTATCTCGAGATCAGAGTCGATAATCCGCATTAAACGATTATAGTCATCTGCATTCGAAGCGATACAATATTAAATATTTAAGCATTTCCAAACTAAAAGGGCCGATACGACGGATTCGGGGATAGAAAAAGGTAATTTCTTCTCGGAACAGCCGCCCGGAAAGTAATTACAATTACCCTTGCGGTTCCTCCTTTCATGTAATATTTGTGTGTGAATATTATATGGGCTGTGCTCAAAATGGGCACAGGCCATTTTCCAGTCCGTTTCGCCCACTTGCACACATTCAACATATTCTCCGTGGCGATACTGTGGGAATAAAACGATTTTTGTCCATTCGGAAGCCTCCCCCGGCCCTAAGTGAATATAGGGGATGGTACGAGTGCCGATAATGGGGGCAGAATTGGGCGACAGAACGCCGAGTGGGTCAGCCCGGATTGACCATATTGATGTTGGCCAATTTTGGGCCACGTTCAATTCGGCTAAACGATGTTAATAATTTTCACTGGGAGACAACAAAATTACTCTTTATCCCTGGCGATCATTTTGACCCCAGGCAAGGCTCGCGATTAAATATCCAATCTTAGATTTAAGCAAGTATCTCACTAATCAGTTTAAAATACGGATACAATACGCAATTTATCGTATTATTATTGATAAGTTATATATTAATATGTTTATATAAATAATTGCTTTCTAGAAATCAGAGAATAAAAACTCTTCCAACTTAGAAATCACATTTTGTTTTATAATCGACTCCATACTTGAATAGCGATCCAAAGTTCATGTACAAGACATGAACCATTTATAATTAGAGCTAGAGTTGAAAAACTTTGTTCAAGTCAGTTCATCGTAGAAAATGGAAATGGAATCAGACCCGCTATCATAGATCCGTGAATATTTTTCCACAATGCAACTTATAAAACTCGATCCTCTCAAATTTTTAGTAAACCGTGATTTAATATTATATTCGCATAGATTTATGTACATAATATTAATTTTATAAATACAGTGATGAAATTTAATATCCTCGTTGTTTGTTTTACAGTCGTATTCTGTTTAATTATTTGGTATATATCTAGGTAGGTAACAGGGCTGGTCGATGGATTAGGAATGTGTTTTCCATTCATCTCTCCCAATGTCTGCTACTTTGTCCAGTCCATGGTAAACCTCATTCAGCTGCTCTCCGTTGTCCCGATGTCGTCAGAACGAACTGGTGGTCTACCCACACTCCGCCATTTCGTCTCTGTTGAAACATTAATTGTAACATATAGTTGGTTATAACTCCAACTTGTGTTATGCAATATTTTAATAATAATTTTAATCTATAAAAAAAATGTTTATAATATTAAGTATTTAAACCAGATTTTCATTATTTACAGAAAATACGCATAGTGTAAATTTTGTTACAGTGTAACAATTTTTTTTATAAATAAGTATGTAATCTTTTTAAATCGCGGTAAAGCGAAAAAATTAGAGTAAATAAAACTAGGCCTATTTTTATAGAGCGTGTTATTTTAAAACCCTACCATGCAAAAAATAATAGGGTATACAGGTAACCTCCATTGATCACGAGGGATACGTTCTAAACACGATCGCGATAAGCGAAATTTCGCAATCAACGGAGCATTTAAAAAAGATCAAAATTCGAAAAAACCCTCAATCAAAAGAAATAAATATTATTAATGTTATACATAACACAAATCATTTAGTTTATTCTTATGTAGCAAAAAAACTAAATTTCCGTTTTTAGTATCTTTACGTTTATTTTGCAACATTTGTTGATAAACTGAAAGATAATCCGTTAGAACCACGCTTTACAGATTAAATATAGCATGTTTTTCTAAAAATCAAGCTTAGAATGTAGCTATTGGACCTTGATTTATAGGGTGTAAGAAGGATGTGGTATTCGGAGGTAAGAATAGGGAAAATCAGTGCAAAGAGTCTCAAGTTCCAAAAGATGACCCGGCGTATTTTCAAACACCAAGAGAGCTCAAAGATAGACTTCAATATCCTCACAATATTTTTATTGTTGGGCCAAAGCAGTCCATAAATACATTTTGTGTGATCGAAGCCTTGCGGTTTCTTCGTCAAAAAACTGGTAAATCGTTTTTAGAACTATCTTTCATGTCATTTCCGCCAAGAAGAGTTAAAACAATATTTTTAAAATTGCAAAATCTCGCATAACTGGATATTTTTCAGCTGATTCTACGTCTGCACTAGCCGACTTGACAATCATTTAGGATATGCAAGTTTGATCGTTTTCTTAATCGATCAAACCAACATTTTCCTTTAAAACTTTCTTCCGTGAGGAACAATCACTAAGATTGATTTGGTGTTAGATTTATGTTCTCTATTTAATTGTTTGACATGTTTTTTAAATCAATCATAAAAATACTTATGGTTTATAAGATTTGTTACATTTATAAAATAAAGATCCTGATGAACGGAAGGAGGGGTATATATATACCTGTATATTATTTTTACTCCTAAAATTAAAAACTTTAGTTTCGGTTTCATTGTTTCATGACTAGAATAGAATACATAGGTTATGACATTAAAGGTAAACTGTTTACCACATGGTTATCTTTATTCTCAGTTCTTCAAAATTATATAAGTGATTTTAAATTTATACGTCGTAATTTTTTTAAATATAATTCGTTAAAAATTTATTAAAAAAAATCTTACATTATATATTTTCAGACAAGTCTACAAATTAATTCAGTTTTTGCCCGTTTTAAATTTATTGTTAATATTCAATGAAATCTATTTTGAATATAATCTACATATATTAATAATAATATTTAATATGTAGGGAATGGTATTATCCGATTATCTAGAAAAAAAACATTAAATTTCTTCTATATACATAATCAAATGTACAAGAAATAATATAAAAGGAGACTGTATCAGGGCTACATAATAGGATTTTTCCATCTTGGAAAATTTAATCCAGATAACTTTAGGATATAAAAACCTAGACTTCGAAGCATAAATCTTTGAATTAATAGTGTAATAATTTACTTCTAAAACTTACGCATAAAATTCAAATATTAAATGCACTATAATTTTAAATATTATTATAATAACATCTAAATATAACGTAATATATATATTAAAAAATAAATATATTTTACATAAAAGTATCTAATATTTTAAAAAATCCTTTTTTTTTCAGTTACAAAAAGTTCAGCGTGTCATTGAAAGCTGCACTTTAATCACAAACGCAGGGATTGAACGGGGAAAATTAATTTGCGCCCCCCGACAATGCCGCAAATAAAACGTAATAACGTTATTACCTCACTTAGGCCGATACAAAGGCTGCCATTGTGTCCCCGCAGGAAGGAGGCTTTATTAGCTGGCGGGCCTGTCCCGGGACGTGGACCTATGATTTATTACCAGCGCTAAATAGAAAGGGCCGCAGGGCTATACAAAAATATGAACAACGCTATTCAAATCCTCACGGCGAAAGCGGTGACAGATCTTTCTCGGTTATTTATTTCGTTCGTTCGTCCCCATCCCTTTTCCTGGTCCTGTCAGGAGTGCCGGAATATAAAAAAGGGAAATCTCGCAGGCACTTTATCATTTTTGAACTTCTCGAATGTGGAATCTCGCATGTGAGTAGGAGCTGATTACCGCGATAACAAACGCATTTCTCCGGTATATGTTACTTTTGCCATCTACTGGCAATCTTCGCATTATCTTTTCCATCAACTGAATGACTTTTCGAGAAAATCATTCAAATATTATGAAAATTTATTACAAAAAATGTACACATCAAGTGTTATTGAATGTATACATGTAAAACCTTTTCTTCGTGAGTTAATTTATTATAATAACCTTTCGGAATCTTTTCATCGTGCTGTTAATGCAGTAGAAAAAGTCCTCTCCGATATAACGAATATAATAAAAACGTATATAAAAAAATTTCATTAAACGAAACACAATAGAATAACAAAGGATCTCCCAGATATTAAATACGGTTGAACGGCGTTGACAATCTGTTCTGTATTATTTCATTTTTCAATATTGGAAATGTTGTCCTCCGTATCTCTATCTTCCCATCCGCACGACGAAGTAGGAAAACTGAAACGATGTTTGACGGAATCGTACATTTTAATTGAATTGCCTCCGGGAGAGAATCATTTTTGTATTTTTATAGTATTGTTTATGTTGTGGACTCGTAAACATTGCTATACATTGCCAAAAATGGTTACACTATCTGGTTGTGAAATCTGAAGGCTTCCACTCTACAACAAGAGTAACTTATTTACACTTGGAATGCTGCCTAATAACACCATAAAGGGGATTCATGCCTTTTTGGACCTCAATGGCATAGCTATCAAATCAAATGGGAGAGAGGATACGTTTTAGATTGATATAGAATTTAATAATTTCCATAAACATGGACATGTAATTATGTTATTTATATATATTAAAATATTAATAAAGTTTACATTTAGTAGAAAGATTAATTACATACACCCATCCATCGATTTATACGTTAGATACGTTCCATGAAACACTCGCCTAAATTAAATCAGCACAAAACAGACATACATAATCATGAGATACGTTCCTGGCAAAAAAGACAAAAAGCTTTTACAAAATGTAGGAGTAACAAATAATATAAGTTTCAATCTAACTGAAATAATATTAAAAATTAACCATTCTCGTGGTTTGACACTTAAGGGAATATTAGTGTGAGAGACTCATTCCCGTTGCATCTTTAGAATCTTAAAAAATTTAACGAAAATCTATATAGGTGGATCTTTGGAATATTTCTGTCATGCCGTCCATCATTTTACCTATATGTTTTTTTCATTATTATTTAAAACATATTAACCGCGTAAAAAAAGATTCTGGTATAATAACAAATGCATGTGATCTTCTTTTCATTTTTATTTATCGAAAGAGATACACTAATATCGAGGGAAAGAAGTTTTAGAATGTTTATCGATTATTTATCAAATTTTTATATGGATGAATAGCGCTTTGGAATCTTTCTGTTATGTCATACATCCATCGTAATCAAATAAATAAATAAAAGCACATTAATTGTATTTTTTAAAATTATGTATCCCTAATGTTTTTGGGACAAAACCGTAATAAAATCATTCTACAAAATAGTATGTAAAATATAATGTACTATTGTCCATGTTTATACCCTACAATGATCATGGCTAGAGAACTCAGTTGATCAGCAACAAATTTACTATTCGATTAGCGGATGCATTACTGCATAATAATACCGTTACCCAATCTTTTGCTACATTGAATAACTAGAGATTTTTTCAATTTTAATAATTAAGTCCAGCTAGACAATTTCTTCCGGTATAATCCAGATTCTTCAGCATTATATATCTGGTCTACGTATATGAACTTTCTTCAAATATCCCAATATAAGGTAGACAATGCATTGCTCCTTTTGCATCAGATGCAAGTGCGCCCTTTATTTTGAGATTATGAAGAGACTGCCTGCTTTAAATCAAAAATTAGGTGGGATTTGTTCCTTAAGATGATTATATATTTTCAACTTAATTTTTGTGTTGTATTATTATAAAATCAATTAATTTTTATCTTATTTTTAGATAATCAGAGCTTTTCTTACTTACTTACTTACTTACATGGCCTTATAACCCTGAGGCGGGTCTTGGCCACCTGGAGAACACCTCCGTCTCAGTCATGATGTCATGACCGTGGACGGACGTTCTCCAGGTTATCTAGGCTCTTCGAATACGGGTCAGGGCCAATTCGTATTTAATTCACGGTCTGATCAGGTGCTACGGGCACCTCCTGTATTGGCCTGGATAGCGGCCTGGCTCCTCATAGCTCCGTAGAATCTACGAAACTACGATTGTGCCCAACCGCCATCGCCACCACGTCTAATACCGGCACGCGACAACACTCGACTCGACTTCAATATATGAAATTATTAGGTAATTTTTTTCGCTTTGGATATTTTGGGTCTTTTTTAAATGTATTTGTATCAATGATTGTTAATAAGCTGTTTGCCATTTGGAAATGTCATATGACCAATTAGGATAATATGCATTATTTGATCACTGCAAAGATTAGAAAGTACGTAAAACACATATTCTTCTTCTTTAGTCGGCAGCTATATGTCTGAGGATCGTGACCATTTTTGTTTCGAAACACATTATTAATCAATTGAAAAGAGCGTTGTTAAAGTTAATTAACTGCACAATATTTAAGATATATATTAAATGGCGAACATATATATAATATAATGAACATTTTTTATATGTATAAATAGAATATTAAATGCTTTAATATTATTATATTGTGTCATTTTGTAAATTATTATTAAATCAATTACTGCTTTAAATATACATGAGTTTTTTTTGTGTTAATGAGACACAGAAAAAATGCTTGGTTAGATGTCGTGTGGTACATTGTAATTAATTTTTCATTGTTATGCACAATTAAATCCGAAACTAGATGCAAACAAATAATTATTCAATAATTCATGTGAAAATTGAACTCACAAAATTCGGTTAGCGAAGTGCGTAGCAGTGAGCTAACATAATTTCACACTGTTTAATCCGATAACCAATTTACGCACTCTACCGTGGAGTGATTTTGTTTAATATTGTTCCAGAAAACGGCTCATAGTACCTGAAACTTTTGAAACAAATTAAATTTTCTCGAAATTAACCGTGAAATAGTTGTTCAATTACGTGTAACGATCGGCGTGTCGTAAAATTACACGATATGCAAAACTAAACCATACGATTACCGCAGACTAAAGGACAGAGGAACAAAGGACGTAATTATCAGATTATTATGATGCCCATTGTGAATGATAAATCAGGAATATCCCAAAATAGCGTTCAATACGGGCAGGCCATATTTCAAGTGGATAAAGCGTAAATTCATAATAATACTATTAATAATTCATCCGGAAGCGATGTTGAATCATTAGGGACGATGTATACCCACGCGACATTTGCCGATCAGACGTCGGGCCCTGACACTTCTACCGGGTGTCCTTGAGCAAACTAAACTAATTAACGTTTAAATATTCCATAAGCCACTCTGGCAAGTGTCTGACATTTTCGCATTCATCATTCGCCATCAGATTCGCCTCGCCTTTTTCAGGAAACAATATCTAAGCAAACGAGATGTGAAATGATAACAAGTGTAATTTGTTACAGCGATAATTTTGACGTCGCTGCAAAAGTTAAACGAATCAATACGGCAATAAATTACGTCGGCTATGTTTAACAATTACTGTTTAATTGCGAAAAGAATCAATTCACTGAATCATGGCAGCAATAGTTCAATGAACACTTAATGTCCTGGATGAATGCCAGAGGGATTAACTAATCGTTTGCTTGAGTCTTGTCGATTTTCAGATTTCAATTCATTATATTAAAAAAAATATATTATTTTATATTCTCTACGATCTAAAAATCATGCAAAAAATGTAATCTCAATTTTATCGCCTTACAATTTAGGTTCTTTATAATACGTCTTGCATTTTTCAATGAAAATGCAAATGTATTAGTATAGTATATTAATATAAAATATTTAATGGAAAATTACTGATTTCTCTACTAAATATATGCAGGAATGGCGATGGATTTTATTATTAAAAAATGTAAATAAAATTAATAAAGCCATTCACGTCACTCATTCAAGCGTTGAAATTAAATAAACCAACAGTATGTGATCTGTAACTATTGTGAAATAAAAACGTACGGAATCTAAATATTTGGTAAATAATATTTTGTATATTTTTAGGATTAAACATTCAATAATTGCTATACATTTATTTAATGCAAAACATCAAAGTTATAAGTTTTGTTTGTAGAACTTTTTATATATTATCATAAAAGCTTTTTTGCTTTTGTTGGTCTTATAATGATATACGTATACTTATACGCAATCGATAACGTCTGTCCTGAAGATTCTAGCTAAACTCACTCTTGGATTAAATGAAGTATTATTAACGGGACCGAAACGTAATCAAAAATTATCATAGACATGTAAGTTTTAGTCATTACATATAAGCAAAAACTACAAATTTATAGTTTCTTTGTAAAATAATATTTTACCCTTAGTAAGAGAGATGTCGAGACCGAAAAAACATGAGGCCCGGTTGCGCCTTTGTATGCTGTTTTTGTTCGATCTTTGGAAGAAGTCTAACTAAGCAACAAAATTTATTAAAAATACTTTGATGTTTTAAACTTAACATGTGCCATCGGTGGTTTAAAGATTTTAAAAATATAAATACGGACTTATAAAATATCGCTCGAAAAGAACGATCTTATAAATTAGATAATGATGTCCTGAATTCAATGATGGAGTCAGATTCTCGTTAAACCATAGAAGAGTTATTAACTAATGGCTGTATATGGTCTACAGTCCTGGATGATCCACGCCGTTAGAAAAGGCCAATAAACAAGATTTTTTTATTGAAATGAATTAGACTCATTTTTACGACGTTTTGTAAGTAGGGATGAAAGTTGTTATAAAAAAATCCAGTATGATAAAAAAAATATTTTTTGGGGAAGTAACATTTTTAACCCCTCCTTTACTCTTCGTCTATGATGAGATTTCGCTGGAGTTAAACACTAAGAGTTGCTTAAACCTGGAGAAACGTCAAATCAAATATTAATATCAAAACATTTATAGATAAGATTTTTAATAAAAAAAGAAAATTCAAAATTAACC